>JAVSCE010008299.1:0-87689 GCA_032199065.1 Smutsia gigantea | reverse complement strand
ATACTTTCTGGGCTTAGCTGTCATCGTGTGTTTTGATGTCCTTCAGGTATTGTGATGCTTTCCCTGCGGTTTCCATGCTTGTCTGCATCAGTTACCAGCTTCTTGTTCATTAGTCACTTTTGCTGTTCTGAATTCTAACCAAAGATCAGACTCAGCCTGTGAGCAGCCTGCTTTCCTTGAGCAGAGTGCTCAGTGAGACCCCTGGGCAAGGCCTGGCCAGGTAGCTGGCGCCTCTATGTGGAGGATCCACCCCAGTGCTGGGTGGTGCCAGTTGTGTATGGGCTTGATATTGAGTAACATATATTGTAATTTGTTGGGGTGAGTGTACCTTGTAGTTTTTGGTAGTTCAGTATTTTCACTTCCTACACTAATTTAAAATATGGTAGATTTTTTGTTGACTGTTGGGTTGTGGATTTTGCATGTGAGTGTGATTACAAAAAGCACCTAAGGGGTCATGGATATATTAGATTTTGTGCTGTTGATGGGTATAATGAAGTGACAAATAGAGATACTTGGATAGGGGAAGGACCATTTATTTAAACCCTTAGTGATAATTATTTATAGAAGAAGTTGCCATGATTTTAGTCAAGATTTAAAAATTATGAGCTGCTTCTGCCCTATGTAAATTTTTTTGCCCAGTGTTCAGCACATAGGACTTTTATACCCAAGATTATTATAGTTTTGCCTTTCATTGCCTTAGTCATTGGGTCATTGCTATGAATTTCAGTACTTTTAAAACTTTGAAAAAACATAAAGAAATAAAAGGCATCCAAATTGGTAAGGAAGAAGTTAAACTGTCACTGTTTGCAGATGACATGATATTGTATATAAAAAACTCTAAAAAGTCCATCTGAAAACTACTAGAATTAATAACTGAATTCAGCAAAGTTGCAGGGTACAAAATTAATACACAGAAATCTGTTGCATTCCTATATACAATGAACAAGCCGAAAGAGAAAATCAGGAAAACAACTCCATTTACAATTGCATCAAACAGAATAAAATACCTAGGAATAAACCTAACCAAGGAGGTGAAAGACCTATACCCTGAAAGCTATAAGACACTCATGAGAGAAATTAAGGAAGACACCAATAAATGGAAATACATCCCATGCTCATGGATAGGAAGAATTAATATTGTCAAAATGGCCATCCTGCCTAAAGCAATCTACAGATGCAATGCAATCCCTAATCAAAATACCCAAGGCATACTTCAACGAACTAGAACAAATAGTTCTAAAATTCATATGAAACCACGAAAGAGCCCGAATAGTCAAAGCAGTCCTGAGAAGGAAGAACAAAGCTGGGGAATTATGCTCCCTAACTTCAAGCTCTACTACAAAGCCACAGTAATCAAAACAATTTGGTACTGCACAAGAACAGACCCATAGATCAATGACACAGAATAGAGAGCTGAGACATAAACCCACACACATATAGCCAATTAATATATGATAAAGGAACCATGGATATACAATGGGGAAATGACAGCCTCTTTAGCAACTGGTGTTGGCAAAACTGCAAGAGTCTTACAAGGCAAAAAGCTACTTGTAAGACAATGAAACTGGATTATTGTCTAACTCTATACAAAAAGTAAACTCGAAATGGATCAAAGACCTGAATGTAAGTCATGTAACCATAAAGCTCTTAGAAGAAAACATATGCAAAACTCTCTTGAATATAAACATGAGCAACTTTTTCCTGAACACATCTCCTCGGGCAAGGAAACAAAAGCAAAAATGAACAAATGGGACTGCATCAAACTAAAAAGCTTCTGTACAGCAGAGGACACCACAGCAGAACAGAAAGGCATCCTACAGTATGGGAGAATATATTCATAAACAGCATATCCGATAAAGGGTTAATACCCAAAATATATAAAGAGCTCACTTCAACACCCAAAAAACAAATAACCCGGTTAAAAAATGGGCAGAGGATCTGAACAGACACTTCTCCAAAGAAGAAATTCAGATGGCCAACAAGCACATGAAAAGATGCTCCACATCGCTAATTATCAGGGAAATGCAGATTAAAACCACAATGAGATACTACCTCACACCAGTTAGGATGGCCACTACAAAAGACAAGAAGTAACATGCTGGGGAGGGTGCGGAGAAAGAGGAACCTCCTAAGCTGTTGGTGGGAATGTAAGTTAGTTCAACCATTGTGGAAAGCAATGTGGAGGTTCCTCAGAAAACTAAAGATAGAAATACCATTAGACCCAGGAATTCCACTCCTAGGAATTTACCTGAAGAAAACAAGATCCCTGATTCAAAAAGACATATGCACTCCTATGTTTATTGCAGCACTATTTACAATAGCCAAGAGATGGAAGCAACCTAAGTGTCCATCAGTAGATGAATGGATAAAGAAGAGGTGGTACATAGCCACAATGGAATATTATTCAGCCATAAAAAGAAAACAAATCCTACCATTTGCAACAACATGGATGGAGCTAGAGTATACTATGCTCAGTGAAATAAGCCAGGCAGAGAAAGACAAATACCAAATGATTCCTTCCACAATTCCTTCCACTCATTTGTGGTATATAACATCAAAGCAAAATTGAAGGAACAAATCAGCAGCAGACAGACTCCAAGAAGGGACTAGCGGTTACCAAAGGAGGGTGGGTGGGGAGGGAGGGAGAAGGGGATCAAGGGGCATTATAATTAGCACTCAAAATGTAGGTAGGTCACAAGGAAGGCAATACAGCCCGGAGAAGACAAGTAATGACTCAGTAGCATCTTACTATGCTGATGGGTAGTGATTGCAATGGGGTGGGAATTGATATATGGGTAAATGTTGAAACCACAATGTTGTTCACGTGAAACCTTCTTAAGATTGTGTATCAATGATACCTTAATTAAAAAATAAAATTAAAAAAAACTTACACTGAAAATTTATCAATATTTTTATGAGCCTAGTATCTCTGAATCAGTATCTGAGGTGATGAATAACTAGAGGTACTGTCTTTCTGAAATCTTTGTGCATCTTTCAGTTGAGATGTTTAATGTGTTAATATCACTTCTCCTTCCAATAGAAAGTTGTTATTAAAACATTTGGTGTGTCCCACAATGTGTAGCATCCTGAGTCAAGGAAATTTAAAAAATGATTGAATGTGCTTTAGAGAAAATGGGGCAATTTGTGCAACCGAGTCCTGGGAGTGATTCTCTGGCAAATGATCAGTAGAGCCTGGTTGTGGGGCAAGGGTAGTCATAAGTGAGATTGTGTGCGTGTGCAGAAGGGATGGTTGGAGTGGCTGGATTTCGCTGAAATGTAAGTGGACTGCCAGATCTCAAAGATATGTTAGTCGTTTTCATTGAGTGAATCCAAAATATCTGGATCTTTCTACTTTTCCCCATAAAATGAGCTCCCTCTTCTCCGTGCCTTCTTCCCTTATCCTTTTTCTCTCCTTCCCTTCCTTACCTTATAAAGGCAAATAGTGTTCTCAAACTTGAAGCCAGAACAAAACATAGTTATGAAGGATTACAGGAGAGTTTATTCCTATTGTTTTCATCCATATTGAATCCTGAAGACTGTTGATATCAACTGAAAAAGAAATACCTAAAATCATTTACAGTGCATGTCCTTCCTAGTCCTCAAGCAGGGGCAGGGTGGGGTTGGGGGAGAGCCTCATTTTACATGGAGGGCCATCCCTGGCAAACAGTTGAAAGATATAATCAGCATAACATTATTAAACACAGCAGTGAGAAAAGGGCTGTGGGGCTCTGAGGGGGTTTCCCAGACTGGCCACCAGGCCCTGGTGAAGTTCTGTGTGCTCCATCCTACTGTGCACCTTTCCCCACCCCCCTCATGAACACCCGCCTCAGTGCACACCCCTCCCCATGTGCACATGCCCCCATGTGCGCACCTAACCCAGCGTGCACCCTTCTCTGTGTGCACCCCTCCCCATGTGCACTTGCCCCCACATGCACTCAGCTCCATGCACAACCATCCCACTGTACAGCTGATCCCACGTGCACCTGCCCCCCTGTGTGCCCTCACCTCCACACGCACCTGGCCCCTGGAGCCCACCCACCCCGTGCATGTGTGGATGCAGAGATGGCTTTAGGGCTGAGGAGCAGGGAGAAATTGGGAGGTATTGCTGATCTGCCAAATGCCAAGGATAGAGCAAAGCGGAGAAAGATAAGTGGAAATAATGACTGGAAAAAGACCAAACTGGTGGGGAGGTGGTAGGTGCGTGACTTCTGGCGCACACAAGGAAATTTAAAAAATATCTCCAAGCTGATTTAATTGATGAGAGGTAGGCGTGCCTGAATTTGACTAATTTATGACGTATATTTTCATAACAAATTTAAATGAAGATTTTCTTACTGCTAGTTGAATAAAAAGCATTTGCCTGTTTATTTAGTCTTCACTTTTGCCAGGTAAGTTTTTAAGCCTTGCATTTAATATCACTAACATTTTATGTTGACTTGCCTAAAATTAAGAGTGTATATTAAGCAGTTTGCAGCCAGTAACAGAATTTTTAACAGGAGATAAATCGTCTCTGATGTTTATTTGATGGCTTGGAGGGCTTGTCCAATATTTTAAATTGCGTTTTCCTACAGGTGATTTGATTTAGATGGAGTGTTGGTGTGCATTTTTGTGTGACCTACTGTGTCTGGAATGCTTTGACAGAATAAACCAAATGGTGGACAGTTGGGGAATGATCCCATAGTCTGAGTATACATTTGTAGAAAATGTAACTAACAACATGCAGATCTGTCTTGCTATTCTTACCAATGGGTTGATTTTTCTCATTTGGAAAGTGAAGCAGACAACTTCCTTGATTCTTAAACTTGTTCCAGTGAACAGGCCGTGTATGGGGGGTGGACACGGGTGGGGGTGACGAGTGTGACGTTTTGTCGTCTTCTAGTCAGACTGCTGTGCTATTTTAAGTTCCTCAGCCTGGAAAGAGCTGCTGGAAAGACTCATTCCTAGTTGTGCCCTAGTAAATGTTTTCAAAATATTTTTTCAGGCAGCTTGGGACCAGGGTGTTTTGAATAGCTTGTTAAACAGACTTTTAAGAGGTAGAACCAATTAGCACTACTGAGTCGTGTTTAAATGTTGACTAAATTCATGAGACTATGCTGGAAAATAAATTGCAAACTTGAGTTATGTGTGACATTTTAAATGAGCTTTAGGTTCTTAAAATCAGTTTTCCTGAGCTGGTGATGACCCAGCTTCTCCCTTGTTTTTCTTGCTAGTCACCAAGCTTTAGAGCAGTAGGCCGGCCTCCCCAACGCTCAAACATACTCCTTTTTTAGAAATAAAAGTACCTGGTCTCTATGATACATAACTGTGAGTCATCCAGTGGATTATATTAAAGAACTATAAAAGCATGCTTCAAGATAGCTTTTCACGTTGTTCCAGAACACAGTCTAAATTTGGACTCATTTGAAATTGAAGTGAAAGGCCATATCCTTGGTCTCCAGTGGAACATTCTGGTCGATGCTTCTCTGCTGTGGCGCAGGCAGGGTCAGCCTCACCTGGACGGAGGCATGTGGCTTTGCTCGCGTTCACTTTTGATGACAGCCCCTCCTGTGTACATCAGTAACCAATTTCTGATGTTTGAGACTTTTGGACATAAAGCCTCCTGTTTTGTCATGCCAACACTATTTTCATGGTGGATAAACCCATATTTATTCAAAGTTTTATGTTATTATTTAGTAATATTTGGGCAAATTAGAACATAAGTGCTTGGTAACACCAAGATGTGTGAATGTGAGAAAGTCTTGAGATGATAAAGTTGGCTAGAGCAGCCTAAAGTGATGAATTGCAACTTGATAGAACTTGATGGAATGTCAGTTTTGGTCTTTTTATTTGTTTGCAGTTTTGGTCTTTCTAATGTGTCTACTTATAGCGTCAAATACAGGACATCAGTTAAGTATGGGAATATATTATATGCTATTTCCCCTGACCATTTCAAAGCGCAGTATATGGTATCAACAAGGACTTGCAAATGCCCAGCCTACAGTTAATAGGAGCAGTAGGAGTTTTTAAGAAAAAGCAAAAGTTACCAGATAGTTTTTGTTTTGTTTTGTTTTGTTGGTGTTGGAGACTCTAAGGTAGAAGGAGAACTGCCATTCCTTCTGCATTACCATGACATCGTAAACATTTGTGTCATGAGCTTTGTTTCACTCACTTTTATTGCCCACAGTCCTGAGCATGATTTCTGGCATATAACTGGCTTTCGGTCAGGGTGTACCTTTGAATCTATGTTTTTGAAATATTATTGTGCCAAGGAGTGTGTATAGTAGTCATAGTCCTATGATTTAATCTGAACAAATTATGTTTCTTTTGTTGTTAGTTTTTGAATTTATGAACAAAAATTGAGCATTTGTAATGGGATTTGGCATTTGAATTTTTATTTAAAATGGGTTGCACATTGAAATCTTGTTGAGTAAAAGGTGATATGAATATGTATTTGCTTTATGTGGGGTGCTTTAGGGGATTATTGTTATTTAGGTGTCACATTTTGTGAGGTTTTCTGTTTATTAAAATGTTGTATTTTCTTATAAAACGGGCAGAATGAGGCATGGGGGAAGGTAGGAGGAAGGAATTATTAAAATACTAAAGGAAAGGCTTACGCCTTTTTTACAGGATCAATGTGTTTTGTGATTGAAGTTTTTGTTTATTTGGCTGCTGAGCCAGTCCGGTTGAGCTGGAAGCAGACTCTGCTCTCTTAGATCGGCTGATAGGGAGCTTGAATCTGTCTTTGCTTTTTTCATAATTATAACCTCGCTTTCTCCATGCCCACTGAGAAGTCAGACTGGAACATCATCAGGATGGACTGTAACTTTAGATTTGTGAATACAGATTTTATAAAATCACTAGTGTTTTCTTTGCGACATCTTTCAGGTTACCCCAAATAAAAAGTTTAAAAAACTTTTGAGAAAAGGACAAGCTGTGCACTTGTTGGAATGAGTAAATATTTTGTGATAGGGTTTCAGGCAATCTTAAAATAATCATGATGCTAACTCTGCCCTTCTCCATGTCTGTATCACTCATGTAATAAATGTAACATTATCCCCATTCCACAGATGAGGACACTGAGGTACAGAGTAGCTAAGTAGCCTAAGGGATGGGATGGTTTGAACCTGGTTTGTGCTCATAACTACTAAGTTATAACTGTTTTAAACTAAGTATTTCAGTAGACATGAGTACAAGTTAATAGTTTATTTTTATGTGACTTATAAAGTCAGACCCATTATTTTCCATGCCTTATACAGAGTCTAATGTTATGAGAGGTGTTTCCTATTTTTGAAAGATTTTTCTGCCCTCATTTTCATCATTTTCCACTGCACCATTGCTGATAGCCTATAAATAGGTGTTGTAAGGGAGAGAGAGGAAGGAGGCAGGCCTATCAGCAACAGCTTCCGGCTCCTTTACCGCTGATGCTTTTCAGCTTTCTGCTACAATTCCTCACCAGATTCCAGGTTTGTCTTGTGCATCAAAACATACGTTGCTTTTCAGCTTGGGAATGTTTGAGTGGGGAGAATCCAGTGATGTAGCTCCGGCTGAAATACTGTGAAGTGAACACTTCGGTAAGCCCCATGCCCTTGTGTGTAATACATTTTTAGCAGTTGAGCTTTGGCTCATTGTAGTGAAAATGTTTTTCCATGAATAATTCTTTAATGTTGGTCTTGGGTTTTTACTATAGATGTTACAAGTTTAGCTCCGGTTCCCCTTTGAAAAACTTGTATGAGTTGCCAGTTTGATATAAGAGTTAAGGAATCAAATTACTTTTGAATTATGTTTATTTCTATTTGTAGTATTTAAGTTACTTTTTCTCTATGGCAGTAATACTGTACAAATGTGCCTATATGTAAAATTATTCTCTAATAAACCCAAGCATTGGTGAGGATATTGGCCCATGACTTGTGTGTAGCCTTTGTCTGCTTCTGAGTACCACATAGAAGGCCAGTGCTTTGGCATTGCCTAACACTGTCAGTGCTATTTTATTATCAAGTTTGGACTAAAATCCCTAGCCTGACTACAAGTGGAAGGTTTTGGAATTTTCATCACTTCTCAAGCATCCAGTATTTCTGTAGAATTGGATTGGAAAGAGCTGGGAAAGGGTTAATCCCAAAAAACTCCAAATGGCAGTTCCTTTCTATCCTAAGTATGTGGCTTGGAAGAACGCATTGGACAACTCCCATCTGAGGTTGTATGCCTCACCAAGGCCCTGGGTGGGTTCAGGCATGCGAGCAGTTCATTTTCGCGCACTCAGGAATGCATTTGGTGCCGCTTCTGCCAGCCTAGGCCTCAGAGCTGTAGTTCCCATGGGATCACAGAGGGCCGAAGTGCCACTGTGGCTAGTCTTCAGGAGGTAGTTCGGATCTGGCACAGATGATTGGCCCTTTTTAGTCGACAAAAGCTAGTTTACATAGTGGTTAGCGAACTGATCCATGGAAAGAGAATGTTACAGGCTTGATTTGTAGGCTACGAATTTTGAATAGAGGGAAGGCGATCTCTACAGGGATTGCTTCCTGGGTCCCTTGTGGCCTCTGCTGACGCATGGCCCCACTGTGGTCTGGGAGGTGCAGTGAGGACTGCACAGGGCAGGCCTGTACAGCTAGTCGGGGCTCATTTGTGTACAGAGGCCTGGTAAGTGACAAGTGACATCAAATTTAGGCAGTCTGAAATAAATATCATCCATAAGATCAACAACTTACACAAATATATATTTTTAATATTGGTGTATCTCTTTGTTCATAAGAGATCATTAAAAAAGTGTGTGAGTAAAATATGTCTGTTCCTGTAAGAAATCTGAGTCTGTTGAAGGAGAGACTGGCATTGGCTCCTGTGAAGCTTCAATGTGGCCTCCCCGCAGACACACATGCTCTTTTGTAGGCTGGGATATTGCATTTACTCAATTCTTGGCTGTTAAATGATCCAGGCACATGAAATTTCAACATAAATATTTCTTTAATTTGCTTTCTCTGTCTGCCCCTTAATTATTCATTTGAAGACCGACACAGATGCTCAGGGCAGTGACTTTTTGAACTTCTGGTCCTTTGCAGGTACCTGGCTCCCCTGTCTTCAAAGAACTCAATACATTTAAAAAAAATTCCTTCTTGAGAGTAAGTGAATGGTTGGCTTCATCTACTCACAAGTATCTCAGGAAAAATTTGCATACACTCCCCTTCATTTGACACCTGTGGCTTTTAGAAAGAAAGCTAGATAGCCCAAAGAGTAATGTGATCAGTTTGTATCCACACAAGTGCTTCTAGGATTTCCCTTCTGAATTAGGCGACAATACCCTTTCCCTGAGATTGATACATGTATAATTAATGAACTACCCAGCCAGTTCTAGAAAGGGAGCCGTGGCAGGCAGAACACTTTGGCCTCGGCAGTGACCCCATCTGCCCGCCAGCAGGAGGGATACAGGGCATGGGAAACCCTGCACTGCATTGTGCTGACCAATAGTCCCATCCATTGTATGTCTGCATACGGGTCCCACCCCCTGGGGCAAGGCTGGTATATTAAAGTTTTCATATCAAAAAAGCCAGTTTGATCTAGTTGGCATTTATGTATGTTGCACTCTGCACCCACAAACTTTGAAAAAAACTTTCTCTCAGAATTAGTTAGAAGTAAATGATTGTCCACAAAAGTAACTTTCTGGCCCTGCACTGCACATTTAGGATTCTTTTACCACTGTTTGAGAATGGACGCAGCAAACTGCCCACTTATTTTCATCACTAACACACAGAATATAATTTACAGTATTTTCTTAGAAAAATGATTAAATCACAGGTGAAGTGAGTAGGAGAGTTAATTCTGATGATAAAGTAGACAGTAATCAGGGTTTGCAGAAGTAAGCCACAGTCAGGCAAGCTGCAGACTGGAAAAGACCATCACAGTGGAGAGTTCGTGCAGTTCTTCATACGCCTTTCTCACACTAGTAGCTCTGCTGCTTCACCATGAAATCCTGAGTTTGTTGATTGACCTCTTTGTAGTCAATAATAACCCGAAATAGTTTTTATTAAATGTTTGCTTTCTCTTTTTTTTTCTTTTACACTGAATTTATTAGGGGATGTTGGCATATCAAAGATATGAAAAAATAGAGTTTAGAAAGTGTAATAAAGATAGAGTTAGGTGTTACTATATACTAATGTGAAAAAGTAAAAATTCAGAAAGAATGTAGCATTTGATCTTCAGAGATAATGTGATTGTATTTTAAAGAAGATAAACATATTTAGCATTAAGAATACTAGTAACAACGACAGTGATGATGACAGTAATAAGGAACACTTACTTATTGAGTGATATATGCATTACTTCAAATGAAGTGTCCTCAGTAGCTTCTTGGAAGCCTAAAGTAGATTACCAAACTGTTTGTCCTGCAAACCCAGGATATTTTTAAGAATGAAGGGAGTGCTATTAATAATATGCTGGGACACAGGTATAAATCAGAACTGCCTCTAAGGCAGTTAATAAAAAGAATGTAGCGGGACCCTCCTAAAATATCTTTGGCCTTTCCATGAACATTTCAAGTCAAGAATAGAAGTGGGGAGGATCCACTTATTAGGAGTACATCAGCTCGCTGGATTTGGCTTGTCATTCCTTTGATTGAACTAAAATTCTGTATAGACGTTACCCATCCTCAGAGCTGAGTTTGGATTGTCCTTAAAATAAAAGTTTAAAAGTCTTGAGTGTGGTATTGGTTTATTTTTATGATGGTTTACAGCTAGAAATGATTACTTTGTAAGACATGATTTACTTTGAAAGTAAAAGAGTGATTATAGTTAAGGAAAAATGCTGTATGTGTCATTGTTTTTTAACAACTTAATGAAATTTGGAGAACACTGGATATTTTAGAAAGCTTTCTGCTGGTGATAGGAATGAAATGGTCCTGGGAAGTAACTCAGAAGTCTGTGTGATTAATTGCTCTATGAGTTCAGATTTGGAAATTTTGTCTGAAAAATTGCATTTCTAGGCAGCTTCTATTAGTAACTTTTGAACTTGTTTATTGTGTGACATATATTTTTGATTATTTTATGCAGTTATTAAAATGATGTGGGTGGGATGGAATCATAGAGGGGATTAAAGATGGCTGCGTGAGAGGTGAGACACAGGCTTCCTCCTGAAACCACATATAATACAAAAATATAATTAATACAACTAATCCTGAAAGAGCAACAGGAGAGGACTGCCAGACTGCATACACCTGGAGAAAAGAGCAGACCTCACAGAACAGGGTAACGTACCAAAGCTGTGGCCCGGCGGGACCCAAGCCCTTCCCCAACCCCAGCTCACCCATGGGAGGAAGAGAAACCTAGCAGGAAGGGAGTGGAGGCCTGGGACTGCTGAATACCTAACTCTGGAGATCTGCTCTGGGAGCACAAACCTACAGTTCATGGTGCTTGCATGATACTCTCGTGATTAAGGCCTTGGAAAGCTAAGACAGGCAGAATTCCTGGAGAGACTGAGATTCCAGCTGCTGGTGGAAAGCAGGGATCCATATCTGGCTGCTCTGGGACAAAAGAAAGGTGGGCAGTCTGAGAGACTTCCTAACAAAGAAGCCCTTAGCAAGAGGGCTGCTAAAGGGGCAAGGATTGCACAGAGCTTACTGCTCAGGAGAGAGGACAGGTAGACAAAATTGTCCAGGTGCACTCTGCCCAGCAAATAGGGAGCTTTGCCATATAGACTTCCATATTGAAAGAGGAAAAAGAAATCTTCCTCCTTAGATAACCTTCAGGTGCTCCAGCTCCCTGGCTGGCTACACTGCTCCAAGGACCCCCCTCTGTGATATGCAGCCTACTGTGCCTTTCTCCTGGCCAGCCCCACCTGGCTCACAAACCGGCAAACCCTACCCTGGCTTTAGGCCAGCCAGAGGGAAGATCTGCCTACAGCAACTACAAACGCAAAGCATAGACGTTTATACCTGTGTGCTCAGCCCACTGGTTCAGGCAGTGGAGACAGGCATGGCAGCTGGGTAGCAGGAAACAGCTCTTTCCACCTCCCAGGCACCAATACCACTCCCCTATGACCACCAACATTGCTTCAGGGGCTGAGCAGCTCCAGGGAGTACAGCTTCTGGGTACTTGAGGGCGCCATATACAAATATGAAACCCCAAAGGAATCTGGTTCACAGTAAAATTATTAATACCACTCCTGAGAAAGATTTAAATGACATCGACCTCATGACTCTTCCTGAAAGGGAGTTCAAAATAAAAATCATTAACATGCTCACAGAGGTACAGAAAGATATTAAAGAACTCAGGAATGAATTATGGTCAGAGATCCAGTTGTTGAAGAGCACAATGGACGGTATTAAAAGCAGATTGGATACGGTGGAGGAGACAATAAATGAAATAGAAACTAGAGAAGAGGAATACAAAGAAGCTGAGGCACAGAGAGGAAAAAGGATCTCTAAGAGTGAAAGAATATTGAGAGAACTGTGTGACCAATCCAAACAGAACAATATTCACATTATAGGGGTACCAGAAGAAGAAGAGAGAGAAAAAGGGATAGAAAGTGTCTTTGAGGAGGTAATTGCTGAAAACTTCCCCAATCTGGGGAAGGAGATAGTCTCTCAGGCCATCGAGATGCACAGATCTCCCAACACAAGGGACCCAAAGAAGACAACACCAAGACATAATAGTAATTAAAATGGCAAAGATCAAGGATAAGTACAGACTATTAAAAGCAGCCAGAGAGAGAAATAAGATCACATTACAAAGGAAAGCCCATCAGGCTGTCATCAGACTTCTCAACAGAAACCTTACAGGCCAGAAGGTAGTGGCATGATGTATTTAATGCAGTGAAGCAGAAGGGCCTTGAACCAAGAATACTTTATGCAGCAAGATTATCATTTAAATTTGAAGGAGGGATTAAACAATTTCTAGATAAGCAAAAGCTGAAAGAAATTACCTCTCACAAACTGTCTCTACAGTGTATTTTGGAAGGACTACTATAGATGGAAGTGTTCCTAAGGTTTAATAGCTGTCACCAGAGGTAATAAAACCACAGTAAAGAAAGTAGTACAAACAGCTAATTACTAAGCAAATGCAAAAATTAAAATAATTATCTCCAAAGTAAATCAAGGGATAGACAAAGAGTACCGAATATGATACCTAATATATAAAGAATGGAGGAGGAAGAAAAAGGAGGAAGAAAAAAAATAAGAACCTTAGATTGTGTTTGTAATAGCATATTAAATGAGTTAAGTTAGACTCTTAGATGGTAAGGAAGTTAACCTTGAACCTTTGGTAACCATGAATCTAAAGTCTGCAATGGCAATAAGTACATACCTATCAATAATCACCCTACATGTAAATGACTGAATGCACCAATCAAAAGACACAGAGTCACTGAATGGATAAAAAAACAAGACCCATCTATATGCTGCCTACAAGAGACTCACCTTAAACCCAAAGACATACACAGACTAAAAGTGAAGGATGGAAAAAGATATTTCATGCAACTAATAGGGAGAAAAAAGCAGGAGTTGCACTACTTGTATCAGACAAAATAGACTTCAAAACAAAGTCACAAGAGACAAAGAAGGACATTATGTAATGATAAAGGGATCAATCCAACGAGAAGATATAACCATTATAAATATCTGTGCACCCAACACAGGAGCACCTACATATGTGAAACAAATACTAGCAGATTAAAAGGAGAAATAGAATGCAATGCATGCATTCTAGGAGACTTCCAACATTCCACTCACTCTGAAGGACAGACAGATCAACCAGACAGAAAATAAGTAAGGAATCAGAGGCGCACTGAACAACACAATAGAACAAATGGACCTAACAGACATCTACAGAACTCTACACCCAAAAGCAGCAGAATACACATTCTTCTCAAGTGCACATATAACATTTTCAAAAATAGGTCATATACTAGGCCACAAAAAGAGCCTCGGTAAATTCAAAAAGATTGAAAATATACCAACCAGTTTCTCAGACCACAAATGTATGAAACTAGAAATAAATTATGCAAAGAAAATGAAAAAGCCCACAAATACATGGAGTCTTCACAGCATGCTCCTAAATAACCAGTGGATCAATAACCAAATAAAAACAGAGATCAAGCAATATATGGAGACAAATGACAACAATAATTCAACACCGCAAAATCTGTGGGATGGAGCAAAGGCCATGCTAAGAGGAAAGTATATTGCAATACAGGCCAACCTCAGGAAAGAAGAACAATCCCAAATAAACAGTCTAAACTCACAATTAATGAAACTAGAAAAAGAAGAACAAATGAGGCCCTACGTCAGTAGAAGGAGGGACATGATAAAGATTAGAGCAGAAATAAATAAAATCGAGAAGAATAAAACAATAGAAAGAATCAATGAAAGCAGGAGCTGGTTCTTCGAGAAAATAAACAAAATAGATAAAACCCCTAGCCAGACTTATCAAGAAAAAAAGAGAGTCTACTCACATAAACAGAATCAGATATGAGAAAGGAAAAATCACTACAGACACCACAGAAATACAAAGAATTATGAGAGAATACTATGAGAAATTATATGGTAACAAACTGGATAACCTAGAAGAAATGGACAACTTTGTAGAAAAATACAACCTTCCAAGGCTGACCCAGAAAGAAACAAAATCTGAACAGACCATTTACCAGCAACAATATTCAACTGGTAATCAAAAACCTACCTAAGAACAAAATGCCTGGACCAGATCGCTTCACCACTGAATTTTATCAAACATTTAGTGAAGACCTAATACCCATCCTCCTTAAAGTTTTCCAAAGAGTAGAAGAAGAGAGAATACTTCCAAACTCATTCTATGAAGCCAGCATCACTCTAATACCAAAACCAGGCAAAGACACTACAAAAAAAGAAAATTACAGACCAATATCCTGATGAACAGACATGCAAAAATACTCAACAAGATATTACCAAACCAAATTCAAAAATACCTCAAAAAGATCACCCATCATGGTCAAGTAGGATTTATTCCAGGGATGCAAGGATGGTACAACATTTGAAAATCCATGAACATCATCCACCACATCAACAAAAAGAAAGACAAAAACCACATGATCATCTCCATAGATGCTGAAAAAGCATTTGACAAAATTCAACACCCATTCATGATAAAAACTCTCAACAAAATGGCTATAGAGGGCAAGTACCTCAACGTAATAAAGGCCATATATGACAAACCCACAGCCAACATTATACTTAACAGCAAGAAGCTGAAAGCTTTTCCTCCAAGATCGGTAACAAAACAAGGATGCCCACTCTACCCATTTCTATTCACACAGTACTGGAGGACCTAGCCATGGCAATCAGACAACACAAAGAAATAAAAGGCATCCAGATTGGCAAGGAAGAAGTTAAACTGTCCCTGTTTGCAGATGAAATGATATTGTACATAAAAAACCTTAAAGAATCCACTCACAAACTACAAACTACTACATCTAATATCTGAATTCAGCAAAGTTGCGGGATACAAAATTAATATGCAGAAATCTGAATTATTGTTTAACCCCATATACAGAAGTAAACTTGAAGTGCATCAAAGACCTGAATGTAAGTCATGAAACCATAAAACTCTTAGAAGACAACATAGGCAAAAATCTACTGAATATAAGCATGAGCGACTTCTTCCTGAATGCATCTCCTCGAGCAAGGGAAACAGAAACAAAAATGAACTCATGGGAGTACATCAAACTAAAATGTTTCTGTACAGCAAAGGACACCATCAACAGAACAAAAAGGCATTCTACAATATGGGAGAATATATTTGTAAATGGCATATCCAACAAGGGGTTAACATCCAAAATATATAACAAACTGACACACCTCTATACCCAAAAAGCAAATAACCCGTTTAAAAAATGGGCAGAGGATATGAAGAGACAGTTCTCCAAAGAAATTCAGATGGCCCACAGGCACATGAAAAGATGCTCCACATCATCAGGGAAATGCAAATTAAAACCACAATGAGATATCACCTCATACCAGTCAGGATGGCCAACATCCAAAAGACTAAGAACAACAAATGCTGGCAAGGATGTGGAGAAAGGGGAACCCTCCTACACTGCTGGTCGAAATGTAAGCTAGTTCAACCATTGTGGAAAGCAATATGGAGGTTCCTCAAAAAACGAAAATAGAAATACCATTTGACCTGGGAATCCTGCTCCTTGGAATTTACCCAAAGAATACAACTTCTCGGATTCAAAAAGACATATGCATCCCTGTTTCTTGCAGCACTATTTACAATAGCAAAGAAATGAAAGCAACCTAAGTGTCCATCAGAAGATGAATGGATAATGAAGAGGTGGTACATATACGCAATGGAATACTATTCAGCCATAAGAAAGAAACAAATTCTGCCATTTGCAACAACATGGATGGAACTGGAGGATATTATGCTCAGTGAAATAAGCTGGGCAGAGAAAGACAAGTGCCAAATGATTTCCCTCATTTGTGGAGTATAACAACAAAGTAAAACTGAAGGAACAAAGTAGCAGCAGGCTCAGAGACTCCAAGAAGGAACTTGTGGTTTCTAAAGGGGAGGGGTGTGGAAGGGCGGGTAGGGAGGGTGGGAGAAGGGGATTGAGGGGTATTATGTTTAGTACACATGGTGTGGGGTATCATGGGGAAACAGTGTTGCACAGAGAAGGCAAATAGTGAATCTGTTTTTAGATTACTGCAAGGCATCTTACTACACTGAAGGACAGTAACTGCATTTGCATATGGGTGGAGACTTGATAATATGCGTAAATGTAGTAACCACATTGTTTTTTCATGTGAAACCTTCATAAGAGTGTATATCAATAATACCTTAATAAAAAATAAAAATAAAAATAAAAATAAATAAAAAATAAAAATGAAGTGGGTGGTAGAGTAATACTATAAAAAAGTCATGACACAGAAGGATGTTAACTATAAATAAATACATAAAGCAATTTACAAAATGGTAAATTCTGTTTTTATTTTAGGGGAAAGTGTATCCATGAGTACATGAAGACAGATCAAAACAGTGTGATGATAAATTACTATGTTTAATTGATTATTTGAGGATTAGTGGAATTTAGATTTTCTTCCCTTTAACTGATGATAAATTGACTGGATTTTCTGTTGATGTACACTTAGAATATAAAAATTGTCCTTTTCCTTTCACAAAAGTTCTGTATTCTGAAGCTGGTTAGTTCTTTATATTCCATATAGTATTTTCAAATGATGGAATCATTCACTGTCATCTTATTCTCGTGGTGAGAAATGAGGTAAGTCACTGTATGTCATTCAGGAAATGCTGTGTAAACAGTCAAGCAATCCTGTGGTTGGTTGGAGAATGTAGTGACTTGTCCCCCTTCAGCTTCTTCCAACCCCAGCCTTCAGAGCATCTTATCTGACGAGGGCTTTTTTTTTATTATTTCCATGTACATTTGTGAAATTGGGGAATAAGACCTCACCTGCATTCTTATAGCCTCCACAGTACCACTTGATGGTGGTCACGAGGAGGATGCTGAACCTACAGAAAACCATGGTGACCATTTTACTGTGTGCTCCTGCCAGGATGTGCCTGCCTGGTAGGGACTCCCAGCCCAAATCCTTACCTGCTCTATCTCTTGACTGAACAGCCTGACGTAACCTTCCCTGGGCTTTCTTGGTATGACTAGCAAGAACATTTGCTCCATTGGCAGCTCTCTCAGCCTGTTCCAGCCCCAGGTCCAGCGAGCCATCTTCAGGTTTAGTCAATAAGCACAGCTTTGTGCCCTCAAATGTTGAGCATCTGTGCATTGTCATAACTAGCAGACATCATCACATGCATTGGTAAGGGCCTTTCCAGCCCCAAAGTTTCTTAAAAATGCGACTTGTCTTTTTACTTTATGGCATGTATGTAATTTTATAAATTCATCTGATTCCTATCGCTTCTGCCATCTTGTTTGAAGTATATATAATATATAAGGTGGTGGGGGTAGTTTGTTTTTCCTTTTTTTCATTTTTTTCTTTAAAGTCTACAAATGGAAGTAAATAAGGCACATGTTTGACCTCATTTGACAGTATAAAAAGTTTATAATAATCATTTTCTTTCTTCATTGTTATGCAGGTGCCCCATTGGGTGGAGAGGTGGAGAAGGGTGAGGAATTTAAGGACTTGATTCATTTTTAAGTTAAATGTTAGGTCAGTAGGTATCTCTGGATATCTAGATAGTAATTTAAATTTTAAAATCCATGTTTCAAGGGAGGGATGTTATTCTAGTGCTGCTGAAATAAACACTGTGTGATAAATATGTGTGCTTGCAGTTAG
This sequence comes from Smutsia gigantea, assembly GCA_032199065.1. Taxonomy (NCBI): domain Eukaryota; kingdom Metazoa; phylum Chordata; class Mammalia; order Pholidota; family Manidae; genus Smutsia; species Smutsia gigantea. Next base: position 69,445 of record JAVSCE010008299.1, on the reverse strand, counting down.
ACATCACTGGAGGCAGAGTTGGCAGTGTTAAATAATTTAATGGAATATTTAGCAGAAGAATGCAGTCTTAATAGATTTAGACCTGTATTTATTTTTATAAAAAGATGTCTACCATATACACACATATATGCATACATATGTAAAACATGTTGAAATAATGTAAGACACCCAGAAATGTTGCAAAAATTGTACAAAAATCCTGTGAATGTTTCACCCAGATTTCCCAGGTGTTAATATTTTACCAACCCAGTTAGATCATTCATGTCCCCTTCTTTCTGTATTTTATGTATTTTCATCATCATCTAGAGAAGCTTTTTTCTCCCTAATAAAGTTTTAGACATGATGCTTTTCCTACCTCCAGAAATCACAATGTGTTATTTCCTAAAACCAAGGACATTCTCTTACATACCACAGTAAAATTGTCAAAACTGGGAAAATTACATTGATGAATTCTGTCATCTAATTTACAAATATAATTACATTTTGTCAGTTGTCTCAGTAACATCCTTCACCTGGTGCACTGCCTGCTCAGGGTCACACCTACATTCAGGTGCATGTCCCTTTAGTCTCCTTTAATCTGGAAAGTTACTCAGTCTTTCCTCATCTGTCGGGCCTTGAAAGTTTTGAAGAATACCACCTAGTTAGTTCTGACTAATTTGTTGAATGTTCCTCAATTTGGATTTGTGTGATACTTCCTCATGATTAGATTCAGACTATGTATATATTTGTTAGAAATGCCCTGGAAGTAGCAATATGTTCTTCCCCTTGCATGGTATCAGGAAGCACACAATGTTGGTATGTCCAACACATGGACTGGTGGCATTAACTTTGATCACTTAGAATGGTTCCTACCATCTAAATCTCCTTTCTAAAATAACTTTTCTCATCATAATGAGTATCTTAATCATAATTAGTGAGTGGATTTTCTTTAAAACTGTATATCTCATTTCTCTTCATGCTTTCTCTTCTATTTTATACCCATTGATGATTTTTGCCTGAAATAATTACTCTGGTATTTGCCAAATGGTGATTTTCTAATTCCTTCACTTATTCTACTTTTATTAGTTGGAATCCTGAAAGAGCTTCCCTTCTCATTTACTGATTGGTTTAAATCAGAGTAGGCTCGTAGAAAAATCTGTTTATTATATGTTACTGTCATTATTTTTGCTCAGATTCTTTTAGGTTGGCCAGTAGGTGTCTGTTCAACCTTCACCTTATCCTGAGCACTTTCTAAGCACTTGCTAGCTTTTTATGAGCACTTGCTTTTTTGTCTATTTTAGTTGGTGGTATGTGTGTATGTGGAATCAGTGTTTTACCAGATTTTATCTAACTTACATATCTATGTCTATATAAATTTTTAAAACTCTGAGCTTTATTTAAATGTTAGTGATGGTTGCCTTTGGGTTGTGGGATAACTTTTTTTTTTTTTCAGAAAATATTGGCCATATTTCATGTATATTACTTTCATCAGAGGGAAAAAGGCTTTTAAAAAAAAACAGCCAAGATTAGTTGTGATTGGAATCATGCATTTTTAAGTATCATTTGGGGATGTTCTGGTTTTCATGATACATTATGTGTGAAATGGAGCACTCCACTAATTGCCAGTCTAATGAGTTGAAATAACTATTCTTTCTACCTTTGGAAGTTAAGTCATAAAAACCTATGCTCTAATCCTTTTTTGTGACAAATGAGCTATCTAGAAGGTTAAGTGAATTGCCCAAAGTCACAGAGAGTAAATTGAGAGTAAATTTAATGTTCTGGCTCTGAGTCCATTGTTCTTAGAAAACTCTTAATATTGTCTTCAGTTTTGTTAACTACCTTCTAGTTACAAGGTACTGTATTAAGTGTTAAAGAGCCTTAAGTTTAAATTTGTATGTGCCACTCATTGCATAATATTGCAAAGCTTTACACGCAAGATTTAATCAGAGTCCATTTGGCTATGGTTGATGATTAACAACTTCAAGTGACTCTTAAGTGGGTTCTTGGTAGACCATGGTCATGAAATGCTGATTAATCTGCTTAGTGCTCATCTTGTAATTACACTGTTATTCTATAATTGTAAAAACACAGTTGGATTGAAAAACCGGAGGGCTGATAAATTTGTGCCAAGTACTTAAATTTGTAAATTTTCTCTGGAATGAACACATTGCCTGCCAAGAGAAAGAAGTTGTACTTGTGCATTGTTAAGTAACATCTGTTGAATGTCTAGAAGCCTTCCCTGACCCCCAGGCCTTGCTCTGATTCCCCCCTCCCATCCTCTCAGTGAATATCCTGGGTCATTCACTCACATACATGTATGTGTTGTTCCACCTTCATCCTTAGCTCCAGACATAGTGCCTTTCACACAGCAGGGGTGCAGTGAACATGAGAATGCCCTTCACCCTGTGCAGTGGTGTCTTGTAGAGGTGTACCACATATTTGACAACTGTTAAGAATCTGAGCTTTTTCACCCTACTTGCAAGCTGTAAGATTAGCCTGCCACACTTTGATAGACACTGGCAGAAGATATCAGACTCCTGAGTCAGAGACAAAGGACTTTTATTACTCAAGGTAGTAACAGTAATTGTGGCACCAGCATTTCTTGGCACCAGTTCTCCAAGACCCACAGGGTGGCATGCAGAAGGCCAGGTGACACTTGTACGTGCAGTGGGTTGCATTATAGGAGAAGAACCCTGAATCTAGGGAGCCTGAATTTTTTATACTGGATTGAAGCATGGCTGCTCTTTGCTTTGGAGGGAGATACTGTCTCTATTTTTTAAGTCTGTTTGCTGTAAAAAAACATGCTTGTAATGATGGTCTGGAACAAAGGTAATCAAATCAGTGCCTCTGCTTGCATGATACGTATAACTACAAGAGACCTCTGGTCTCTACCAGGGGTCTACCAACAATATACATTGTGGAAATTTAGAAAAAAAAAAGTCACTGCAATGCTTCCATTCTAAGATAAAGTTTTGAAATATGTACTTCAGTGTTTTCTCTCCATAGATAGACGTTTGTATATAGCATGTATTCATAAAAATCGGTAATGTTGTACACTGTAACTTATAACTTCATTTTTTTCAGCTAGCACTATATTATGCCTGTTTTCCTCTCCTGGCTGCCTGTTTCTTCTTGACATGGTGAAGCACCTTTGCCCGGTCTTCTGGACCTTTGGACCCTGCTGTCTGCCTAGCACTTAATTGTACTAAATTTAGAATCCAATTGTACTAAATTTTAGAGATTCAAGATGTTTCAGATTGTTTGGTCCAACCCTTTCATTTAAGGTTTCATTTAATGTAATTATATTTCACTGAGACCTTCTGGAAGCAACAGTATATCCTTACTATGGAACTTTAATGGTGGGACTTTGGGACAGTGGGAGAAGTTGGTGAGTTAGCTCCATTGCTGGGATGATTCTGTTCCGACATTGTACTTTTAAGGACGAGAGGATCTTTACATTAGGCTCTGGCTGGATTGTGCCAATCTGGGGTGTGGTTCTTAAAACCCCTTGATCTTGCCTCAAGTCCACAGTTGACAACTATGGACTGAACTCCAGGGACCACTTTTGCTTATACCTGGAACCTCAGAACCTGTCTGGAATCAGACTGGTTGTCACAGGACTGTGTGGCACAGAGTCTTGGGAAGTGCTTGCCCAAACAGGAGTTAATTTAAAGCATTATTTTTCCAATCAGACTGAAGACGTTGTGAGTAAAAGCAAGATAGTTCATTTCCAGACATGTACTTCTTTCAGTTTATTAAAACCTATGGAAAAATATTTTCTTGAAAAGCACCCACTGAACCTGTAAGTCAATATGTTAAATATTTCTATTTCTAGGTTCCACTAAAGACAATTGTGAAATATTCTATAAATAGAATTTGTCTTGATTAAAACAAAAAAGTTTAGCACTATTAGATTTTGGATTATTAAGGCAGAATTGCTAAATACTGAGCAATTCTTTTGAAGGGCACAAAGCTGTCTTACTGGCTTTCAAGAAAATATTTTTCTTTGTTGAGTGATTAAGCCTGTTAGTTCCTGGAAAATTATAATGACGTGCAGCCTTCAACTGTAAAACATTAGAAGTGATTGTTGTTATTAAGGATTATTTCTACTCGTGCTGCTGTTCTCTTGAGTGGACTTTGTGGAGAAGATACTTGAGAAGCTGTTGGGGCCATAGTGATGTGTATCTTCATTACCATCTCTTTGTCCCCTGCCCTCCCCTTTTATCCCAAAGTGGGATATTTGTGGAGTGGCAGCATACTCAACTACCAGAGCTTTGCTGGCCTTGATCATAACCTCATTTCCAGTTGGTGTCTTGAAGCATATTTTCCCTTTGGGCTGACATTCCCTGTGCTAGGCTTTGGGTTCTGAAGTTAGATGTGGTGCCAATGCTCTTGTCCAGACAGCGAGTTTGGGAAGGACCTGTTAGAAGGAGAGAGCATGGCCAATATCGGGGTGCCAGCTGTAGATGGTTGTGGCCTGGAGCCCCCCTGATGGAATGACACCTAGGAGTCAGCACAGCTCTCCACCCTCTGACCAGAGCAGGGTCATGGCAGCTGTGCTGGCCACCAGCCATTATTCAGACCCCGGCTTTAGTCCTGCCACAGGGTGGAGAACCAGCCGTGGTGTCCTGGGGGCTCTGCCGTCTGGCCAGGGCCTACCCGCACCCACTGCACTCTGTTTATCAAGGACACTCTGCCCTCCTCAGGGCTCTGCCCCTCTTCCATCCTCCCACATCCTGAGGTCTCAGCAAGAGTCACTTGCTGCAAGTTTTCTCCAACTATTCAGATCAGAGAACTCGCTGTTAGATGCTTCACAGGATCCTGTCCTGTGCCTTTAATTGTACTTGTTGTTTGAATCAAGTATTTATTGTGTTGATTGTATGTTTAATTTCAGTCCCTCCTGTAAGACGGGCATGCTTCTTGGGGCAGGGAGTAAATGTCTGTATTTTGTGTCTGGACTCTCTGGGCCTAGGACATGTTGGCACATTATCAGTGTCCTTAAATCTGTTAACTAATGGCTTGGATTATGTATTTTCCCATTGGGCCTGGGCTGACCTGGAAATTGGTGGGCCAGATCTGCAAGTAGACTGAAGGATCTGCCAGCTGTAGAGTTTCTGGGAGAGGCCAATGCAAGTGCAGTACGGTGAGGGTCTGTCTGGTGGAAACATCGTATCTAAGACAGCCTTTCGTCCAATTAGCGTGCTCCTCCCCTCAGTTTCTGCTTTGGCATCATTTGTGATATTAAATAATACTTTCAGTTCCAGCATATGAACAAATCAACCATTTAGTGAGTTAATTTTTCTTTGCTTTTGTTAAATGACTGCGTTTTTGCTTTTTTGAAGTTAGGAAAAATTCTATTTCCATGTTAAATGATGTTTAAAAAATCAGCATTATTTCAAAAATAATTGTATCCAAAAGGAAAACTTATTTCTGACCTGCTATTTGTTTTCAAGTAACTTAAGATTTTGCTTCTGTTTACCATACAACAAAAGTACAATAAGAGTTAAAATTGTACCCATGCTGTACCAGTGTGTTTGAATTAAACATGCTTTTAAATAGGATTTCTAACACTGAGTTGGCTACAGGTAAATGCATTGTATTTTGAGTGTAATGCTTTCCTCAGGTCATGTCCTATAGTTTCTAAGAATGTTTGGCTGCATTATTTGTTGATTTTGAAGATTAGGTGTAATTACTCTGATAACAGAACCTTCCCCTGGAGGGTAGGAGAAGCTGAGGTCTGAGATGATCTCTTACTTGGATAAAGGAAAAAAGGCTTTTTTTTTTGCTTCACTTGAGTAAAATTTTCTTTGAAAATACTAATGAATTCTGCTCATTTATGAGCACTGAATAAATTGCCTCTTTTTCTTAAAATACAGAATGTCTGCAAATCACAAGAACTACATTAAGTAAGAGCAAAAACACAGAAGTGATTGAAAGTCTGGGTGCAGAGGTATATAGGTGGACTAAAATGGCAGTCACATTAACTTTGCTGAAAGTTTCAGGAAAAAAGATAAAGCCCTGTGTAACTCTAGGGGAAAATCCCACGGCAAAATACCTTTGAAACCAAAATTAGTCAAAGGGAGAAATAAAGTTTATTTTTTACAAGTACTCATCTACTTCTGTTCCCCATGTCACTCGCGACCAGGCTGCAGAAAAAGAAGCCCCCACCCAACCCCTCCAGTCCACATAAGCCCTTTGCTAGCCCTTGTAATTACCTATTCATATAGAGATGGACTACTACTCTCCACCCCCACAAATACATACTGTATGGAGATGCACTAAAGCCGGGTGAGAGATTCTGGAAAAATTGCAGTTTTACCCACAGACTAACCCTCCAGAAATCATGCCTCACAATCTACTCATTCCCCCATCTTCCGCAGTGGCCCCTTTGTGAGAGAAAACTGGAACACTGTAACCAGACTAGTAACTTAAAATCATGATAATCCTCAAGCCGGAGGCTTCAGCTAGGTTCAAAGTCCTATGCAGATTAAGTCCATAGCTCGCCCATTCCACAGGCAGGCAGTAGCTGAACAGGTAGGAAGTTCAGAACAGTCATCACACAGCAGCTGCGGCCAGGGGGTGCGTCTAGGCCACAAGGACTGTAGGAGAAAATAACCTTAAGGGTGGTAAGATACATGTTTCAATGACACCAGCATAGGCAAATCCTGTCCATCAGGTAGGATACGTGCAAGAGAGTGGTCCTGTGATAGGACAGTGGCCGGAATGGGATCTAATCTTGGTCTAGTATACCAGACTTTCACCCCTGCTCCCTGTGGAGTTACAGATGGGTCAATATATAGGGCTATGGGAGGTACGTGCACTGGCCATAAAGAAAACATAAAACTTCCCGGTGAGATATTCTTACCTTCTGGACATTTTGGGTACACTACCATGATCTTTGGGGGTCACTCTGCTGTTATTCCAGGGATACACACAAGGCCAGCTTCCAGGCCTTTTCCCCAACGTGCCAGAAGGGCCAACCATCACTGATCCATGGGTCGAAATGTCCAGAGCCACATCCATTCAACAGTGTCCCCAGGGTTTAATGCAGTTGGGGCTGGCAGCAGGATGTTGCTCTGCTGGCCATATCCTGGTTTCAATAACTCCTCTTTGGTTTGCACATAAAGTTGTATGGGAGAAGCAAGGTGTGTTAGCATATCCACAGGGCTCAAGGCTCCTTTACGTGGCTTCTCATTCAAACACCATAGTACTGTCCAAGGCGAACTGACAAGCCCTGTAGAGTATTGGTGTCTGACTTCAGGCCAGATTTCAACAAACCCTTGTACTTTTCTATCATGCCTGCCCAGGTAGGGTTATATGGTACATGAAATTTCCAGTTTATTCCTAATTGCTGCACCCATCCTTGTAATGCATATCCAGTAAAGTGGGTGCCTTGATCACTCCCAATCACCTGCGGCTGTCCATAGGCTGCAAAGAGATGCTCTAGGCCCCTCTTGGTGGTTTGCTGATCTGCACGACATGCAGGAAAAGCAACCAATAGTCCAGTAGCCATGTCCACACAAGTCATGGAATACCAATATCCTTCTGATATGGGCAGAGGCCCAGTATAGTCTATCTGCCACCTGACAAGGGGTATCGGCCACTTTACTATTGTCCCATGCTGCTGCGGACTCAGTGTAAGTCCCTCTTAGAGCACACAAGGCACTCCTCTGGGCTCTGCTGACATCTTCAAAGGTCAACAGCAAGCCCCACTGATGGGCTACAGCCCACATTGCCTTTTGCCCCACGTGCAACAAATACTGATGTAACCATTGGGCTACACCAGAGGCAGGCTTTCCTTCTAGCTAGTGCATTTAGGCCAATGTGTCTGCTTCATCATTCCCTGGGGATGTCAAAGGCAAATGGCCAGTCACATGATACACAGTAACAGTCTTAGTCCGACCAGGGCTCATAGGTCTTGCCACAACTCTTGGCCCCAAAGGGGCTAGTGACCAACCATCCAGTTGGCATGGTACCACGTCGGTAGCCACAGGGTCAAGCCCCAATAGACGGCCCAGCTGTCAGTGCAGACAACTATGGGAGAAGGCTCCTTGGATCATCCCGAGCCATACTGCCTGCAACTTAGCGCATTGGCTGCTCTTCCCCTTCCAGCCTCCATCAATATTGTCTCAGTCTTAGGATAGAAAGTTACAGTCCTCCACTTTGGAGGTTTCCCATGACTGGAGCCATCTGTATACCATGCATCTTCAGGTATAGGGGCTTTTCACTCCTGATAAGGACTCTTGGCAACCAATGGCTCAAAAGCAAGTTCTTCCTGCTTTCCACTGGTATACATCACTGGCCCCAATAAGCGTTGGAGTTCTCCACTTAAGGGGCTAGTAGGGAGGGCGCTGCTTGCTGTAAATATGCACCCCATTTGGCCATTGTAGGTGTCTTTGCCATGCCACTCTGTGGCCTTTGGGTCCAGTCTCGCACCCACCCCACGATGGGATAGGTGGTTATTACTTTGGTCGGAGCTGTTCCAGTGATGGGCTACGTAACCAGCAAGACATGGTACACAGCAACCAATTGCTTCTCTCTCAAGGTGTACCAGACCTCTGCTCCTTTCCGTAGTTGTGACCAGAATCCAATAGGTTGGCATGTCCGTTCAAGCTGCTGCCAAAGACCCCATCCATAACCATCTTTGGTTACATGAACATCTAGCTCACAGGGCCTTGATGAGTCCAGTACATTCAAGGCCTGCATGACCTTGACTGCCCACTTGACAACAGTAAAAGCAGCCGCACATGTCTTGTCCCAGTCCCACCTGATGCCCTTTCATACCAAACGGTATAAGGACTTCAAAATTTGTGCCAAGTGCAAGATAACACTCAACAGTAGCCCAAAAGACTCAAAAAGTCTTGTAGTACTGCCACAGTGGTAGGGGTACGGAAAGCCTGGACCTTGTCTATGACTCCTTCAGGAATAACTTTAGTTTTACCTGACCAGACAACCCCCAAGAACTTTACTGACAAACCAGGTCCCTGAACCTTGGTGCTGTTCACAGACCATCCTTTCTCCTGTAGATGTTGCAGCAGTCTAGGAACTGTCATTTCTAAATCTTCAAGAGAATTAGATATGAGCATAATATCATTAATGTAGTGATAACAGCTGCACTGTTTGCAGTTTCTTCCATATGGCCAACTCCTGGACTACAAGTCTGTGACAAATGGTGGGACTGTGGAGGTATCCCTGTGGAAGGACAGTGAATGTCCACTGCCAGCCTTCCCACATGAAGGCAAACTGTTCCTGATTTTCCTGTGCTATGTCAATAGAGAAGAAAGAATTAGTAAGGTCCGCAACATAATGATACATCCCCAATTTGTGGCTTAGTTTGTCCGTAAGGGCTGCTATTGAGGGGACAGCAGCATGCAAAGAAGCTGTGACTTTTCTCAATTCTGTATAGTCCACAGTCATATGCCAGGAGCTGTCTGGCTTTTTCACTGGCCACACTGGGGAAATAAAAGGAATATGAATGGACTTTATGAAGCCCACCTTCTCCAACTCTTGTAGAGTTTCTCCAATTTCCTTGTGCCCCCAGGCAATTTATACTGCTTAGTATTTGTCACGCACCTATATACAGGCAGAGCTACAGGTGGGTGCTTAGCATGTCCCCTCAGTGCTGCCTTTAACACACGTACCCTCAGTGTGAACTCACCTGCAGTGGTCTGTAACCACAGGCCCTGCAGGATATCCACCCCCAAAATATATTCAGAAATGGGAGAAATATACACAGTATACTTTCTTCATTCTATTGCCTTACCCCCATAGCCATCTATCACAGCAGGGGTCCCAGGAAAACATGCAGGGTTGCCATAAATCAAAGAACATTCAGCTCCTGTATCCACCAGTGCCAGGACAGGACATGTTGTACATTCACAGGGGACTGATGAATTGCTAATTCTACATGTGGCCTCTTGTCCCCACCATGTCCCCCAAGGTGGGGGCCTTGACCCTCCCTTCAGTCGAACTGCAATGCTCAATCATCATCCCGTGGGGGTGAGGGCCCAGGTAGTGCCTGAGTACTGTCCACCAGGAAGTCTTGCAGGGACACAGGCTGGACATGGGCTTTGACTCTGGCTTCCATGTCCTGGACCTCAGCGGCTGAAACTGCTGCTCTGGCTTTAATTGGTGCCACAGTTCTACTAAGATCCTGTTGGGCTGCCAATCAAATTTTTCTTTTACTACTCTGGCTTTTATCAGATCAACCCACATCTGGATTCTCGAGACCTTCACAGGGCCTTTTGCACCTCTCTTTTCAGTCGTAGCCTGTACTTCCTTCCGTGCTCTTATTGTTTCAACTTCCCAGATCTGCTAAAGTACGAATAGCCTCATTTATGGTTTGCCCTATGTGAGGGGCAAGAATAGTCACTAGGGACCCAAAGAGAGATGGGGGAGCTGTATGGAGCACCAGATTTCTTATTCCTGTAGTGAACTACTCCTCATCGGGTCCCTGAGGGTCCATATTATAGATGATATTTTTCATGCCCAATTTCCGCAACACCTGTTGGAGCTCTGCATATGTTTTCCAGCTAGTGGGTAAGTATGGTAAATCACCTTGATTAGGCCAAACTGCCCTCATGGCAGCTATCAGCCAATCTAGAAATGCCTGATTCCCTGAGGTGTGACATGCACTTTGCAACTGCTGCTGGAGGGAAGGGTGAGTCATCAGGGAAGCCAGTGTACTCATTTCAGAACTCGACGTAAGAATGTTTTCCATCCCCATATCCCAGAGACCTAAAGGCCATGTAAGCAGGAGTTCTGATGGTTTTTGCCTATACTGGATGCTCATGTCCAGCAGCTCATCCTGGGTATAGAGGCAGAGCATGGAGTGCTCCACAACCTGGGGATGGGGTGGCTCCTCCCCCTGAATGCCCCTGGTTGTTGTGTTTTTATTTTTTTCATTACAAATGGGTGGGCCTTTAATACACAAGAGGCTGGTGCCTCAGGCGGTGGCCTTGGCAACAGATCTGCCCTTGGTTTCAGCCCCTCATCCTCTCCTGACATCTCCTCTACCATCTCCCAGCCTGAAGGCACCTCTCTTTCCTGCCCCCTCCCCGCCCCCATGACCTCCTGCAGCGCAGCTTCTCTTGCTGTCTTCCCCCTTGTTGCTTCTAAGGAATCTTCCAGGAGTATGATCCGTCTTCTCAATAACTGTCTCTCCTCCTTAAGGGCATCCCATGGGTCATCACCCAACTCCTCCAAGCGGTGCTGAAGTGTGCTTCCCTCCTGCCGAAGTCTCTTGCTGTCCTCCACAATCCTCTCTTTCTCCTTGATAACATGTTCCACTACCTCGAGGAAAAGAGATCCCACAATTCCAGCTGCTACAAGGCCTCTCAGGGCCTCTAAGCAGTCTTCTATCTCACAGAGGGCTAATTCTGCAGCTTCTGGTGTCTCCTCCCTTCCCCAGTTCTGGGGAAGGCCCCAACCCTCTAGGAGGTGCTTTACTCTAGACCAATTCCCCATTAGGGGTTCCCCAATTGGAAGCCCCACAGATAGGGGGCTCCCAGGTGAAGCTGCACCATCTGCTGCAGCCACTGGGGCCTCCCCACTATCCACAGGGGGTGTTCCGGGCATTTCCCCTCCATCTGTAGGGGCATCCCACCCAAGGGTCGCACCCATGTAGACAGATTTCGGGTTCAGAGGTACTGCTGACTAACACTAGGTGTAACTCCGGGGAAAATCTCAGGGCAAAATACCTTTGAAACTGAAATCAGTCAAAGGGAGAAATTAAGTTTATTTCTTAGAAGCAGTTGTTAACTTCTGCTCTTCTGCGTCTCTCTCAACCAAGCTGCAGAAGAAGCCCCCACCCAACTTCTTGGATTCAGATAAGCCCTTGCTGGCCCTTGTAATTACCTATTCATATGGAGATGAACGACTACACTCCACCCCCTGGAAACACCCATTGTATAGAGATGCACTAAGGCCAGGCCAAGAGATTCTGGAAATATTGCAATTTTACCCACACCCTATTATCATCTTGTGAAATAGAATAGCCCAGAAACACTGGGCTGGCTATATGCTAAGGCTGTATACACAAGCTGAAGCAATTTAAAATGCTGTGGCCCTGTTGTGAATACCATTATCTCCATTCCATTCAGTTATAATTTTTTATTTATGATTTTATTTATAGTTTTTAAGAACCACCCAGTCAGTGCACAGTGTCATGAAAAGTAATAAGTCATTATTGTTTTGATCTACTAAGTTTTGGGGTGATTCATTATATAGTAATTAGATACCTGTTATATAGTAATTAGATAGGTATATTCATAACTTTTCTTTTTAATGCAAGAATCAGGTTTCATGATGCTATTCACCTATACTTGACAGTGAATAATTTGGTTATTTCCCTAATTCTAATCAGTTTTGACAGAGTAGCAGTTTACTGCATGAAGAATTTTCCAGAGAATGTGCCACAGGCTATAATAGGCAATTTGAAAAGAGCTTTCAGAGCTTTGAGCCCTTGCAGCATTTCTGTAGTGTGTTTGTTGGAATAAGTTCATAGCATCCAAGGTAATTTCTTTGAAGGTATCCATGCTATTCATTTTGACTTCTTGTTAAAAATAAATAAAAATAAAAGTAATAATAAGCTTCATTCCTTGATTCCAGAAACATTTTTCCCTCAAAGACTACAAAAGCCTTGCAGACATCATAATTCTGATGGCGGTCTACAGAATCAGTTAGGGAGGTGATATTTGGCAGAACATGTTTTCAAAACGGTTGCATATTTCTTGTTTTGTATTCAATAGTGGAATAATACTGTGAAGATAAAGATCTTATATTCAAATTGTTTTTATGTTCTTAGCATGAGTCTTAGTATTCTCAACAATGTGACTGAGTCACAGAGGGACATTGTGCCCCACCCTCTCCAGGAGAGTTGGGGTTGGAGCAGCCTGTCCGCAGTGTAAGAGGGGCTCCTGCAGAGGTGCCTCCCCGCAGGGCACTGAAGTGGTCCAGGCCCACTCATTCTCCCAGTAAGCTTAAGAGCAGGGAGGGTGTGGGCTGCTGGCTGTTGGAGAAACACAAAATTCAAGAAGCAAATGAGCTCTAGTTGATGGTCTAGAAAAGCTGGTAGTTTCTTCCTTTTTGTTGTTTTGTTATTGTTATGTTGCACCTAAGAAAACATCTGGTACTTTGAAGCAAAGCAGCAAATGTGGGAAGAACTCCAGCTCTCTCTCTCTAGGGTTTGATGGGATGCCTCTGAGTTTCTAGACCTTGATGAAAGTGCTAAAAGCTATCAGTGGATGCCTTAAATATTTCTAGACCTTGATAAAAGTACTAGAACCTGTCAATAACTATAGACTTTTAAAAGCTGCTTATGCTTTTATTTCTTGGGAAATGCTTGTTTGGAATTATATGTTTTGTGTGAAGCCAAGAAAGTGTCACATGTGGTTGTTAATAGTAGATTTCACCTTGACCTTACACAATGAAACATTGATTTTGCGGCCCCAGCCTGTCTTTTTACTGCATAGGTACTTAGGGAGCTGAGTGCAAGGAGTGAGGGGGCAGGGTTCTGTGTTGTCAGCCCTGTGGGGGGCACAAGAGGAAAAGCAGCCACTTTTCTTCTTGGTGGGAGGGTGCAGAGGAGTGGGGGCTTCCTGTCCTTTCACTGCGATGTGGTCTTGGGCAGCTTATTCATAAGCAAGGTCCTGGCCCCTTTGGGCTGCTGGGGGTGGATGGTCATTGTATGGCCAGTGTAGGGAGGCACATCATATGGGGAAACATGGGAAGTGCCCTCAGGTACAGTGAAGGATGTCTCATTAAACAGAGATTTGGAGAAATGAGTGATAGAGTGTCATTTCAAACAAAAGATCTTGGGAAAGATCGTGTGAAACGACTATTGTGATGAACCTGGTCTCCCATCAAAATGTCGCTCTGATTTTTCAGACACAAAAGGAAAGTAACAGATACAGTGTAGCATGGGGAGTTACCCTGGGGGTGTACTGGTTTGGAGTAGTGACTCTGATCTGGGCAGTCACTTACCCCTCTTTGCCTCAGTTTCTTCCTCACTGTAAAGTGGGGGTAATAATAGTGCTCACTCACAGATTTGTTATGATTAAATCACTTAATATTGTAAAGTTCCTGTGGCACACCCTGATGCCATATAAGCATTGTGTAGGTTTTTATTCATAACATTTTTCAGGGGTACTTACCAGATTGTTGAAGGCTAGTGGGCCTGGTGTTGTTCCTGTGTAAAAGGTTCCTTTCCAAGCTCCTCTGTATTATCACATGGCTGTCAGTATCTGGGTGCACAGCGAAAAACCCACAGACTAAGGAGGGGACAGGATTTTGTTGTCCTAAATTATCAGCTATTGCTAGAAAAATCTGAAGAACATTGTTGTGTAAGCTGCAGTGGCTGAAAGCGTCTGCTTTGGGGCCTCAGCTCTCAGTAGGTGGAGCTGACTGAGCATAGCCATCACAGCTTCCTTGGCTATTTATTTTGTGGATTGAAAATTCTTTGGAAAACAGAACATGTGATCCAGAGAAACAGGAATTATAGACTCACCAGCATGATGAAGCAGTTAACTATTTCATTGAGAAGTACTCCTTAGCATTGGAGTAACCTTACCATTATATACTGTTCTTTACTTTTGGTTCGAAATGAAGATCTATCTCTTATCTGAAGTTCATTGGCCAAGGATAGAAGGATAAAAGCTTCTAGCAAATATAGGAATCTTCCAGTTGTAGTTACAATCAAATTTAATTCATGAAGAACTGCATACTACATGCCTTAATAATTAAATAATTTTTATTATTTAGCCTCCATGTTGTTAAAAACATGACACATAAGAATTACTAGAATTCTAGAACACAGTGAATTTTTCCTTTTAAAATGTACTTTTTAGAAAAAGAAACTTCCTTTTAGAAAATTAAGCATGTTACTCAATTCAGATTCTTGCTAGTCTTGAGAACTTTGCATTTCCTACACACAGCTTGCAGCCAGACTCTCCAGATGTTTCTCATCTTCAGAAGTTGAAGTCAACTCTTTTCTAACCACAAAGCTCTCTGAGGTCTCAGCAGTTCCTTTTCCCTCGTGTCCTGTTAACCTCCAAGATGTCTCAGGCCACTGCTTCTATTCTGGAGCCTACAGTTTAGAGTGTAGCATTTTGAAACCCCTGTATTATATGTTATTCCTAAGTACTGCCAAAAAAGAAAGAACTCTAAAATAGAAGTACCTATCTGATGTTTTGCTGTGTAGCCATCTAGGCTCTCTTCTTCCTACTTATGTTTGTATGCATGTAACTATATAGAAACACATATAATCTTTTAACATTTTTTAAAGTGTTCATTCTGCAGTACAGTTTTATCTCTAGTCTTTTCTCCACCAATGAACATGTTAGGGAAATAGATCACAAAAGTGAATGTAAAACTACAAAACTTTTAAAAGAAAGCATAGGAGAACTTTATGATTATAGTTAAGCAAAGATCTCTGAGGACAGAAAAAGCATGAACAACAAAAGAAAAAGTTGATAAATTTTATATCAAATTTAAAAATGGTTGTTTTTTGAAATAAGACATTAAGAAAAGAAAATACAAAGCACAGACCAAGAGGAAATATTTGTAAATCATATATCCCAGAAAGGACTTGATTATATGAAGAACTTTTCTAACTCAGTTAAGAAAGCAAACAACCAAATGAAAAAAATGAGCACAAGATTTGAATAGGCACTTCAACAAAGTAAATACACAGAGGGCAGATAAACACACACAGGAAGCTGTTCAGTGTCATTAGGAAAGTGCAAATTATACCACAGTGAAATACCACTACCCACCTAGTAGAATGGCTATAATGAAAAAGATCAACACTACCAAGTGTTGATGAGGACATGGAGAAACTAGAACCCTCATAAATTGCTGGTGGGAATGTAAATTGTACAGTTATATTGGTAAACAGTTTGCAGTTTCTTAAGAAGTTAAACACGCATTAACCATATGAACCAGTAACTGCCTCATGATAAAATAAGAACTTACATTCACACAAAGGCTTTTTTACAAATGTTCAGCAGCATTACTCCTGAGCCAAAAAATGAAATAGTCTAAATGTCCATCACCTGGAGAATGGTTAGGCAAGAAGTGTACTATTAGTTACATTAGTATAGTAAGGAATAAACTTCTGATACATTTTACCAAACAGATGAACCTCAACAACAGTATACTGAGTGAAAATTCCAGACACAGCATGACATTTCTTAAAAGGGCGGAACTATAAAGATAGAAAGCTGATCAGTGGTGGTTGCCTTGGCCTACAGGTAGGAGAGAAGATTGCCTGCAGAGAGACACAAGGGAACATTTTGGTATGACGCAAGTATTCTGAAACTGACTGTGATGATGGGTACACAATTAGAAGAGTCACTGAGTAGGTCACTTAAAATGGGTAAATATTTTAAAAAATCAAAATTTATCTGACCAACTGCAGTTTACAAAACACTTTGCCGTTTGCTGTTTCTAAGTGTTAGTTGATAGACCCTTTCTATCTATCTGGAAGATATTTCCAGATCTTCTGGAAGAGGAAACTGAGGACCAGTGATCGTAAGTGATTTTCAGGCCTCACAGCCAGTCACAGGCAGACCAGGTGGCCACATTCAGATCTCCTGACCACACCACCTCATCAGATAAAATGGTAAAACTTTATGGAATATAATTTTTAGTTCCTTAAAATACGTCATGACATGTTTTAAAGAATGTATCATGAACATCTTTTCATGTCAGGAACTGTGTTTCCCATCAATTCTTAAAATTTATATTGGAACATTTTATTTATTATTTTTCATATACTGGAACATTTTATACATAAAAATATACTTGGTCATGACCACCATCTGCTCATCACTTGGTCGTTGTTCCGTGGCCTCTCCTGGTTCATCTCTGTTCCCTGGTGCTTGGATTACTTTCTTCGAAGCAGGTGCCTGTTGTTATATGATTCCTTCTGTAAGTCCCTTAGTGTATTATCATTATTTGTGAATGATCGCTTACTATTCCTTTGCTTGTGCTGCAGTGCACTAAACCAGTCATTGATGTTGGTTATTCAGGGTGATTCTTCCATAGTGCTTTGGGAAACTGTCCTGCAACACATGCTTTTAGATACATCTTTGTGCCTGTTCTGCTGAGCAGCCACCTGGTCTAGAAGAGCTCTGTGTTTTTTTGAGGTGTTATGGAAGAACCTTTCTCCCCCACTGCTTTAAAGTGTACCTAATTTAAAAAGGCTTAAGAAGATTCACAGTGAAAGTTGCCCTTACGTACTTTCGCTTGTCCAGGAACATGTGCACAACGAAAAAGCACAACTGTTCCACCTTCTTTTGTTTGTCCTTGGTTCCTTGGAAACAAGGACGTCATTGTTATTCATATTCCTTCCTCCCCTTTTTGGCTCACATTCATAGTGTCTTAGAAGCATCGCTGTAAGTTTTATAGTGGAGGTCTTAAAATTACCTTGTCAGCCCTTAAGGCAGTATTTTGAAGTTGTTAGTCTTTCTATGTCAGGAAGTTTCATCAGGGCCAAGGCCCAGATCTGAGGGAGAGAGGAACGCGGGATGGAGAGAGCCTTGCAGCACCCCAGCAGGCGGGGTCCCCAGGGGCGGTCTGTCCCTTCCTCCCCTTGATGGGGCACTTGTGTGCTGGCATTGCACCTTGGGAGCCCCCAGTTGGTGGAGGAGCCCGGTGAGGTAGAGAACAGATGGTCACATGCCAGGACTGGGTGCAAGGCTGGTGGGCACCAGAGGAGGAGGGGGTGGGCCCCACTGGAGAGCTGACTGGCCCTTCAGTTGAGTTTTGAAAGAAGATTAGAAGTTAGGTGATTTGGATCAGTTCTGTATAGGTCAGAAGCATGAAATGGCATGGTCATATAAAGAAGCCACATATCAGTTCTGCGTACAATATTTTGCCTAACTTCCTCATTTACAGATGGAGAAACTGAGTCTAGGGAGCTGTGGCTTGAGGCCACATATTTGATTATTGAGTGAGCCCTTACCAGAATGAGGTGAGTCCTGGTTTCCCATCAGACCCCCACACCTTGCTGAGGACCTCCTGGTTTACCCCATTCAGAGCCAGTTGTTCGGCTGCGTATATTTAGCCCCTGACACTGCTGTCCAGACATCTTTAACTTAGGCATACATTTATCAGAGCCACTGAGTGGTCTAATTTTCCCGTATCTAGAGATACTGGAAAGGAGATCATTTTGCAGTATTTGCTTCTTCTGAATCTCCATTCAAGCACTTTTTGAAACATTTCCTTGTTTCTTAATTATTTTGGGGGAAAAACCATGGAAGAAAGAAGAAATAGTCAAATTTTTATTTCAGCTTGAATCATAGCTATTATCACCCTTATATTGTCATCAGCTATTACAGTGGTACGATTTTAAAGCATCAACTTCTTCTGTTTAGCCTTATTTATTGTCTAGTAGTTCCAAATTAGATTAAAATTAAAATCTGAAGTCAGCAAAAATGAGGTAGACATCTGAGAATGATGTGCAATAAAGGTACGTACACAAGCAGTCATCTGTTCTTCTTGGCCTTGGGCCAACCCTTTCCGTCCATCACCTTTTTCCTGTACTTGCTATCTCCTTTCTTTCTGCTCTCCCTTCTTGCCTCCTTCCCCACTCTGGCCCTTGTGTGAGCCCTAGGCCCTGCCTTGGATCTGTCCCTTGATGTATTTGGAATTGTTCAAGTTTACTGGTGCCCACTTGTAGCCATGCCACTAAGAGCATAGAAAGAGCTTTTGAGAGTTCCTTATAGCTGGGGAAAAAAGCCATATTAGTATAATTTTCTGACCTTTTGACTTCATCTTCTACTTTCCAATGAGAACTATAGGTTGTGGTTAGACCAATGATTGATATTTATAACAACTACCAAAGTCATTTCCTCAAAAGGAGAACAAAGAGACGGATATTTACAATCTCAAAAGGAATCATTGTCTCAAAGATTCGTGACACAAAGTTCGGATATGAACATGTAATACTTAGGGCCTGCAAAATGCTTAGTTATGAGTTATAAGTAATATGGACCTATTTATATTCATCAACATAGTATAAAGCCCATATTCTGAAATGGTTTACTATTATTAACTTGAAATGTACAACATAAACAATCATTATTACTGTAAACTCACCCTTACTGCAAATTAATCTGTTACAGAACATACATAATAAAATATGAAGCAATGGAGTATTTTGCCATTGGCCACTGAAAGCATAAAATATTGGAACAAGCGTTTATCAGCTGAAGTGTATATAGGACGTTCCAGTGCAGATTCTTCTATGTTCTTTTTTGTATGTCAATTTTAGATCCTTTCTTTAGGAACTAGTAATCTTTTTGTCGCATATGTCCTGTTGACTAGATCTGAATACAGATACGATTTTAAGCAGATTTCTTAAATAAGTATGTGTTTAAGAAACACAATGCAGAATTTAAAAAAAAAGTATTCTGATCAAATCAGTACTGTGAGTGTAACATTTTCAAAGGAATAAAAAGCCTAAAGAAATGTAACAGATGAATGCAGAAGAATGGCTAAAATGTATCAGCTGTGCTTCTGTGTAGAGTGCTGCAGACAGAAAAGGATTAGAGATAGACAGCAGTGGGCCAGGTTCCTGTTCATCCATGTGGGCCCAGGGCCCATGTTGATGATGTGTGGGCTTCTGTCTCCTCAGAGAGTCTCCCTCCAGCTCAGGGGACCCAGCTTCTGCTGCAACTGAGAGTGACCCGGCCAGCTTCTCCACGCCTGTGTGGACTATGCCCAGCATTGGACTCACTGAATTCTAAGAGGAATGGAGTACTGGCTGTCTGGAGATGTTTTTTTTCACTTACAAGGCTTTCAGTCACTGCATTATTTGATGAATGCTGGGTATGGGCCAAATGTGGGTGGCAGTGTATGCAGAGAACACTAATACATGATTCCTGAAAACAAAATAGAATGTTCATGAAACACACAGAGGTGCGGTTGATCTTTTTCTCTATCCTCAAAAGGATTACTAATAATGTAGCACACTTTCTGTAAGAAGCTGCATGCTACTACCAGTATAGTCATTAATGAATGACCAGGAGGAAAAAAGAAAAAATGAAACGTTTCCCTCAAATAGCTACAACCATTATTCCTTCAAATGTACTCTCTCAGACAATCCAGTATTTGAGCATGGAATGCACAAGTCAATTATTTATAGAGGAGGAACAAACTGATTTTTTGGATAAAAGATATTAAAGTTTTAAATATTTGAAAAAAAGTTTTGAATTGCTTGTTTTAAATGATGTTTTGCTTGCTGCATGTGCTCTTATTTTAGTGTGCGTGTGAGACCACGTTAGATACAAATGTAAAGATGACATCCCTGCTTAAAAATATTTTTTAAAAATTCCCTTGGTTTGGTATCCTCAGGCAATGTTCATCTGGAAAGAAAAGCAACTACTCGTGAGACCTGCGGCACAGTTGTGAGGCTCTCTGAAGACAGTCATTCAGTGCTGACTCCGAAAGTCACTGGCAGGGTGCTTGCTTTCCTGTCCAGACGCGCATACACGCTCACACACGCGTGTGTGCTGCTGTCATTGAGTTCACGTCTCAGGCATGCAGGATGTCTTACAACGCCCATCCAGAGTTTAAATGCTAGCCTGGGCCAATAATAAATAGAAGAGCCCGAGGAGGGGCTGGAATAGGTAGGTAAGAATTGTTAGCCTTTTTTTGAAGAAAAAAAGAAAGCACTAATATTTATTATCGGAAGAACGAAGCAAATGACTCTGTTCCAACCATAGTATTGTCTGTTGATTGTGGCCGGGAAGAAGGGGTTTGATACCTCGTTGCTTTTTTTTAAATTTCCATACTGTATTTGAATTTGATTTGGATCAAAAATTATGAGAAGATGCTCTCATGACTTGTATTTGTGCAGTACTTAAAGTACTTCGTTTATTTTCTAGCAGTCCAAAAAACCACATAGGGCAAGCTGTCGTTTCTCCACATTTGGATGCAGAAAACAGTGTCTAATTAGTAAGTGACACAGTCGGGACTAATGGCCTGACCTGCTGATTTAGACTTTATTGCTCCCGACCTGAGAAAGACTTGAGCGACACTGACAGTGTATGTTAGAGGAATTCAGAGCAGGGGAGAGGTTCTTCCTTCTCCAGGATGCTGTGTTTTGTACAAGTAACCTTACCAGTACTGTTGAGGGTGAGAGAGAAACAGGTCTGCTTTGTATTTGCCAAGTACCAGGAATTTAAATTGGGGCAGGAAAATGCTTTTTTCCCCTTCCCTCCATCCTCCTTTTCCCTCCCTTTCCTCCAACTCTCTCCTTTCCAAAAGAAAAAAGAAAAACAAGCCATATATTAGCCTTGTAATTAACTCTACCTGCTAGCAGAGGAGCGCAAGCAACCTAGCAAGCCTGGGCACTCGGCTCCCAGTAGAATTGGATGCTTCTGCACAAGTTACTGTATCTCTTTCCAAACTCGTTTATGCCAGGTGCACCTTTTATTGTTAGCATAAGATTTAATTAAATGTTAGATGTGAGTGTTTAAGACATGAGTGGGAGAAGAAAATATTTCTGTAAAAGCTCAGATGAATGCTTTGGGAACACTTGATAAAGGCAGTACATTTAAAATAAACTGTCAAATGGAGGTATGAGAGACAATTGTAAAAAGAGAAAATTTTGTAAATATCTACAAACATTCCACCCTGAGATTTCTTCTAGAGTGTCTCTGTGCTCTAGGATTAAGGGCCTATATTAGAATTGGCATATTAGGATTCATGCAACCAAGATGGTGAAGACCCCCCACATAGGATTCCTACTCAAAAACAAGACCTCAGCCCAGGTTTGAAGGAGACAGCAAAGGACAGGCCTCTCCAAGTGGACTCGGTGTTGTGCTCAAATTGAGCAGAAGTAAACAAACAGTATTTAATATGTGTCTCTTTAGTGGCATTCTGCCTTGATTGACCTTTAATTATTAATTGAATAGTAACTAACTGATATGAATAATAATAAATAATGAATTCCTCTAACATATACTGTTAAAAATTAACTGACCCAACAACTAGCGATCATTTTGAGAAATGGCTTCTGCACAGCTAGATGAGCCCCCTGTGGGGCATCTCTCCTGGTGCCAGGGGCACCGGCCGTGGGCTTCTCTGAGGAAGTGGTCAGTTTCCTCCTCCTCTAAGTCTGTAGAGAAGGATGGGGCATGCTGCCATCATGAAGGCAGAGGATGGCTTATTGGCGTTACTTGTCCTCTGGCTACCTGGGCAGACCAGCGAGCAAGCCTTGGTGTTCATGGTCAGATGAACTTCAGGCCCTAAGGAGATGCTGCTGGGCCCTAGGACGGGCTGCTAGAGATTGTGTGGTCCTGTGCCTCGTGTCCCTGGGCAGGGTCACTGAGGCTGTTTTGTCTAAGCCTCACAGACATTAGGCCACACTAAAACCAGAAGCCAAGTCCATTGTCACTTTATTTCACCTATTTAGTTTTTAATGGATGAATTGAGCTAGGTGTTAATTTCAGCTTCAGGATACAGGACCTCCTGGATTTGTCTATGACATCAGCCATGAACGTGTATAGGCAAGGGTATATTCTATTAGTTTGTGACTGCAGTGAAGGAAGCACTTTAGGTAATGTAACACATTCTCTTAGATCATTTCACCCCCACTCATGATTTCACATCAGCAATTATGGTGATACTTTCCTTTTACATTAAAAAATAATAATATGTTATTTATAGTGATTTAAAAAATTTGAGTTGGAAGAGGAAAACAAAATGTTGAGAAACTTATTTTTGTTGAAAATCAATCATTTATATATTTGGTTTTTGTCATGTAACTTAAAAAGGAAGCTAGAATACTCAATAAAAAGACAGAGTTTACGTAAGTAAAATAACCTAGATTTTCTGCATTTCTGCATTAAAAAAGTAATTTGAGTTTGTCTTAACTGACTTAATTTTGGGGCCCCAAATCTTGTTTATAACTATTTTTAAGTTAAGACATATTGTAACAAATTACCTGGAAAACATGTATCTTTTTTATATATGCTGTAATTAAGAGAGTGCTGAATTGTAATGTCTGCTTCTGTTACACTTCTTCAGGAATAGTTCTTCTGCAGTGATTTTGTTACTAGTGTTTGTTACCTTACACTGTTAATGATTATTGGTGGTAACAACAAGTCTGGTTGTGATCTGGAAGCGTGTCTCATTTTATTGTGCTTTTTTATTTTACTAGTTAATGTGCTAATGATAAGAATTTGATCCCCCCTCACCTTTGCCTTTTTAGACCTGGATTTTTTATATGTGATTTTGAGAACATTTATTCAGTTTCTCTGAACTTTGTTTTTTCATTAACAAAGTGAATCATCTTACTTGAAATATCACTTCTTTTCAAATAATGATTGGTAAACTCTGGAAGAGAAAGCAGTGTACATTTCATGACTTTCTCCATTTCACAGGGAGCTTACCTTTTAAGTGTAGCAAGCCTGAAGAAATGTCTTTCCTTCCATAAGTGTGTCAGAGTTCCCTCAATCTGTCCTCAGTAGCTAGCCCCATAGTCTGGTTTGCTGTGGAAATTCTTGAGATGCTGTTTTCTCTTCCAGAGTTCATGAATGCATCTGTCTGGTGCCAGCTGTACATTCACACTTGTCACTGTTGTTAGCTTTGTTTGCCTGCTTGTTTATATGATTATTTAAAAAGAAGTGATACTGTGAACAACAAGGTGATTTTCCATCTTCTTTCTTGTATCTGCCTCACCGTGTTTGGACTGGTGGAGCTATGTTGCATGTCCTGATCTCTCAGAGAGGACTGAATGGCTATTGGAATATTGATGGTTTCTTGGAAACAACATAGGACAGCATTTTCCTCATATTACCAACACCGAGGTATCTTGACGATGAACGGACTTTTATTCCAACGTCTAGGGTGAACTCCCATGGTGGCTTTCAGTCATACCTCTTGGATTTTAAAGACTTTGTATGTCATATGGCATACTATTAATTGAGTGCATAATCCCATGAGGCGTGTGCTAGTATGGGAGCAGCAGTATAAAGGCATGTTTATCTTTTGACATGATTCAATGATTTGGGGAAAAGCACCTTAGCATGTTCTGAGCTGGAATTTGTTTTTCTTCTAATCACTAGCCCGTCTGTCCTGCTTAGATCCTTGTAGAAATTTTGTGTGGTTGGTAGCCAGCCCAAGGTCCCATGGCTGTGAAAGGGACACCAGCATTCTAATCAAGCAGCCTGGCCCAGAGCCATGCTCTTACCTGCTCTGCCATCTCTCTCAAAACCCGTGGAAGCAATCAGAATTCTCTTTGGGATGAATAGGCCTCCTGAGAACACCCGGCTCCCTGGAGTAGGGTGGAGTGGTCTGGAGGTGGTGGGTAGAGGACTGGTCTGGGATTTCTTTCTCCAGCATTTTGCACCAGGGCATTAAATGGTAATGGATGTGTGGGTTCTCTGAGGGCACACGTGCTTAGCTATATCTTACATACTTCATTCCTCCATTTCCGACTTACAGATGTTCATTATTAAGATTGTCAGGAATTAAAAAAAACCCAGACCCTCAAATGCTATAATATGTAATGGTTATACCCCCACTATTCAGCAGGCGCTTGTTCTGGTGTCCTAACTGTCCTGTTATGTGATTGCCAGGAGCAGTCGCAGAAAGGAAGCTCCATTTCTCATCTGTGGTCCCTTCTGGGTGGTTCCCTTTCATACCTTAGTCCTGGCTTTCCAGTCCCCCATCCTGCCCCCTCCTTCTCTGCAGGAGAGGCAAGAGTGTTTCATGTAAATGTCCACGTTCATTTTCATCATCATCGTCACCTACTTCCCCCGGCAGTGTTCTGAGGTTGGGGATTAGGCCTCTCCGGTGCCTTACCCAGCCAGCCGACCTCAGATGCAGTTGGCTCAGTCCCAGACACACTCAGCTGTTGAAATTCGATTTCTGACTTACAGAAAACTGTCTCAAAGATGACAAGGGCACACGTGATTGAATTAAGGGACAATGGTGAAGGTAAACCATGAGCAGCTATTTCAGATGGGGTGATCTGCCAGAAGCGTGGGGGCCTGTGTTGAGCACGGCCGCAGGAGGGCCACACAGTCATGGTGGTGCTCCGGTCCCCGCTGAAGTGTGTCCTGGGAAGGGCAGACTGGAGATATGTCTGCTTTTCATGTTACTAATGCTGGTAATAGGGTGTCTCTAAGGTTTGGGAAGATACTGAATGATGTTTTTAAGTTTGATATCAAACATTTAAAAGCATTGAATAACTTTTAGGAACAATACTCTGCTTTTCTTAAGGTATTTTTAATCATTTGCTTTTTAATATAACTATGTGTATCTTTTGGGGAGGAGGAAGACCCTCATTTGCTTTCTCCAAACATCCTGGGTTTTAAAATGTAACTTGAAAAGTAGATAAGGCTTATCCATGGGGATGTTTTCACTCAGTCACCAGCTTCAGAAAGAAATTAAATGGAACGTCAGCACTTTATTTTAATAATGAGCGCTTGGCATTTTCTTCCTCAGTAGATTATGTAAGCAAAGACATAAATATGTTAAAAAAAAAAGACTGTTTGGAGTGCCAGCATGCACCTGTGCTCCTGACTTCCTGCTGTGTGATCTCTGACGAGTGGTGGCGCTCTCTGTGCCTCAGGTGGTAACTTACCTACTGTGGCAGGTTGTTGGGATGATTCAGTGAAGTTGTGTAAAGAGCTTAGGATGGTGCCTGGGATGGAATGGAATATCTAATGATGTAATTTTCATTATTTTATTATGGGACCATAATGACACAAATAGAAGGCTGATCTTAAGACCCCAAAAGAAGTATTTTTCCAGGGCTGTGATGTCATTTACTTTGAAAAAATTCTTAACTTTTCCAACTACTAGAGGCTTCAAAGTGCCTCAGTTTCTGATGCCTTCAGAGGTGAAGAAAGACTTGGTCTGAGGTGAAAGCAGGTGACCCGAGTTTGTGGAAACTGAGGTGATGGATCTCCAGCATTAGGATTAGAATGTAGCATCCACGGTCCCACCAGATGAGGCATCAGAATCTTTGGGACAAGGTTTTAGATTCCGCGTTATGCCAGGATCCCTACGTGGGAGCTAAACCAATGCTGAAGAACCGTTTCTGAAGGAAATAGGTGAGTGTTTTTCAAGCAGTAGGTTGTTACCAATATTGAAAACACAAATAGTTACACTAGAGCAGTACAGAAAACATCACAGTTCATTGCACACGCCAAGGGTTATTTTGTGAGACTGTAAGGTCAGTATGTATGATGTGTGTGCGCTTCTCTGATTGCATCATAAAATGTGTCGCTTACTTTGAGTCAGGGCTAATACATTCTGAAAGTTAGTCGCATAGATAGATGGTGCCTCTGAGTTCCTTCTCATCACAGCTTCCTTTCGTATTGTTTGCAGTCTTAGCCCTCGCCCCAGCTAGTAAATCATCTACTTTGTGTGACGAATATAAAAAATAAAAGATGCTGGGAAGCTTTTAATATGTCCTTGGCAGTGGGTCTCAAACTTGGACGTGCATTCGAATCTCCCAGGGAACTGAGTAAAACATAGTCCCGCACCCCGACCTTCTGTCTCAGAATCTGTGAGGCGGGGCCGCAGGATCCCGCATTTTCGGTAAGTGTCCCACGTGACTCTGAGGCAGGTGTTTGTGGGACCACCTTTTAGGAAATACCTGTGCAGGCACTTTACATGTTTAAACCTGGTAACAATTCTGGGTGGTGACCCTCCCTCTATTTTACAGACAAGGACACTGCAGTCCACATTGACTGGATTTGGTGATTTCCACGCTGTCCCAGAGATGCTAAGGGCAGGGCCTGGACTCACGCCCAGGTCAGCCCTCTGTCCTTGGAGGGAATCAGGTAGCATGAGATGTGAAAGATGAACATTCCTGACTGAGGGCATCTCTCCTGTGGGAATAAAATGGAATTGTTAGAAAATGATATTTTAGAGAGAAGGCAGGGCATGAAGCCTTTGTGTTGGAAGCTGGTATTGTCACCACTGCTTCTAGGGCAGGCTTTCATACCCACTGCTCCATGGGCCAAGCTAGAGAGGAGAAAAGCCAGAGCACAGACTGGTGGGCTGGATGGACCTCTGCCAGGCTGCTGCTGGGAGTCACTGCACAAGACTTCAAGTCCAGCTCCAGCTTTGGGATCTTAGGTGACTTTTGTTGGACCCTGGCTGCTTCCTTTGTAAAACTGGAAGGTTATATGACAGCGCCTGCCCCTAAGAGCTCTCCCAGATCTCAAATCCTGTGATTTTATCTTTTGAAAGGTAGTATATCCTGTCTTTTACCCTGATAGAGATACTGAATGGTGGCTAAATAAAATGTATGGAAATGTTTTGAGCCCCTCAGGGAGAGTGATGTGCAGAGAATCATACCGGGGTGCAGCTGCCCAGTTCAGACTTCTGTGGGGCCGCACCCTCTGAGAGCTCTTCCTGGGGAGCGAGCCCTGCTGTGCAGCAGGACAGTGATGAAAAACTTAGTACAGCCATTTTCCCAGTCTCCTGTCCTTAGGCGAAGACTCTGGAACAGGACACCAAAGAGCTGAGCTAGACAGCCTGAGGACTTGCACAGCCATTAATCTCATTACCTAAAGAGAGAATGATTTTCTTTCAAACCTGGGCAACTGCTGCTGGTAGCGTGTAGGCGCAAGTCCTCTCCAGCGGGATGTGTGAGAACAAGAGGAAATGGTCATGTTTCCAGGAAGCGAGGCTGGCGCAGTATAGCTGTGCTTTTTGTGGCCCTAAAGAGGCACTTGCTTTATTTTTAGTTTGAAGGTTATCTCTCCCCCATCACTCTCTCGCATATATGTATGGACTTTCTTTTCTTTTTAAAAGTGTGACATTTTATGCTCAAATTCCCATCTAATTTTAGTTTTAATCTAAGTTGGCTTTTAGGGATATACATCCTTTTAAAATACAGTTTTAAAATCATTTAGCACTTAATCTACCCAAACCCTTAACTTGGACTCACAAGTGATTAAATTTGCTGTTCTTTTGCTTGATAGCCTGGAGAGTACATAGCATTTTTGGCCTAAAAATAGTATTCATGGAGGTAAATGTTTTTCAGGCATAGGTTGCAGCCATATTTCTTGGATACCCCACTAAATGATGTCTTGATTTTGGATATTTACATGTTTAATTTTGTCTAATATTAATATGCTTGTCCATTTTCCATTTCTTAATTTTTTTATGGAAGAAGAAACATTATTATTTATTATATTTTTGGTATGCAAAAAGTATGTGAAGCCAAACTTACCTCATCTTCAGGTTAACCTTATATATATTATTTAAGTAGAAATTCCAGTATTAGTCTTGTTTTATAATTTTTTAAATGGAGCAGAGCTGATCAGTTATAAGCTGTGTTCCAATTTAAGTAACTCCTAGAATAAGATGAGATTGCAATAAGTTAACCTATGGTCTTTTGGTAGTGATGGAATAAAGTGATGAACAGGCTAACAGTTATACTGAAGAAGACATAGTCTATAATGTTAGCACCATCGTAAACATTTTGCTTTTATAGAATTTTCAAAGAATAGAGAGTAACTTTGGAACGATGGATGGCTGTATGCTTTTATGGATGAGTTATAAATTGCTGGCTGGCAACAGAAAACAAATATAAATGAGCTTTATGGAAAGTGCAGAGTATAAAGACTCAATAAGATATATTTCAGCTGACAAAAACAATTGTCTTTGAGTTGTTTTTTGGAGGCTTGACTCTAGTGGATCCAGACATGGAAGTAGAAATTATAAACATGGAAGCATAATAAAGAACTAAGAAAAAGGACATGTGGCCAACTTTTAAATGAAAGAAGAAAAAGTAGAATACCAGACCATTAAACATGTATATAGGTTAAGATGTGTAACATCATATTAAATGCATAATGTGTTTTTTTTATTTTGCTATTATTAATATACAATTACATGAGCAACATTATGGTTACAAGACTCCCCCTATTATCAAGTCCCCACCACATACCCCCATTGCAGTCACTGTCCATCAGCGTAGAAGGATGTTATAGAATCTCTACTTGTCTTCTCTGTTATACTGCCTTCCCTGTATCCCCCTGCCCCACCCCCACCCCTGCTACTTTATGTGTGCTAATTGTAATAGCCCTTTTTCCCCCTTATCCCTCCCTTCCCACCCATCTTCCCCAGTCTCTTTCCCTTTGGTAACTGTTAGTCCATTCTTGGATTCTGTGAGTCTGCTGCTGTTTTCGTCCTTCAGTTTTTTCTTTGTTCTCATACTCCACAGATGAGTGAAATCATTTGGTACTTGTTTTTCTCTGCCTGGCTTATTTCACTGAGCATAATACCCTCTAGCTCCATCCATGTTGTTGCAAATGGTAGGATTTGTTTTCTTCTTATGGCTGAATAATATTCCATTGTGTATATGTACCACATCTTCTTTATCCATTCATCTACTGATGGACACTTAGGTTGCTTCCATTTCTTGGCTATTGTAAATAGTGCTGCGATAAACATAGGGGTGCATATGTCTTTTTCAAACTGCACTGCTGCATTCTTAGGGTAAATTCCTAGGAGTGGAATTCCTGGGTCAAATGGTATTTCTATTTTGAGTTTTTTGAGGAACCTCCATACTGCTTCCCACAATGGTTGCACCAATTTACATTCCCACCAGCAGTGTAGGAGGGTTCCCCTTTCTCCACATCCTCGCCAACATTTGTTGTTGTTTGTGTTTTGGATGTTGGCCATCCTCACTGATGTGAGGTGATATCTCATTGTGGTTTTATTTTGCATTTCTCTGATGACTAGTGATGTGGAGCATCTTTTCATGTGCCTGTTGGCCATCTGAATTTCTTCTTTAGAGAAGTGTCTTTTCAACTCCTCTGCCCATTTTTTAATTGGCTTATTTGCTTTTTGTTTGTTGAGGTGCTTGAGCTCTTTATATAATTTGGTTGTCAACCCCTTATCGGATATGTCATTTATGAATATATTCTCCCGTACTGTAGGATATCTTTTTGTTCTGCTGATGGTATCCCTTGCTGTACAGAAGCCTTTTAGTTTGATATAGTCCATTCGTTCATTTTTGCATTTGTTTCCCTTGCCTGGGACGACATGTTCATGAAGAAGCTGCTCATGTTTATGTCCAAGAGATTTTGCCTATGTTTTTTTCTAAGAGTTTTAAGGTTTCATGACTTACATTCAGGTCTTTGATCCATTTTGAGTTTACTTTTGTGTATGGGGTTAGACAGTAATCCAGTTTCATTCTCTTACATGTAGCCGTCCAGTTTTGCCAACACCAGCTGTTGAAGAGGCTGTCATTTCCCCATTGTATATCCATGGCTCCTTTATCATATATTAATTGACCATATATGCTTGGGTTTATATTTGGGCTCTCTTTTCTGTTCCATTGGTATATGGGTCTGTTCTTTTGCCAGTACCAAATTGTCTTGATTACGGTAGCTTTGTAGTAGAGCTTGAAGTCAGGGAGCGTAATCCCCCCGCTTTATTCTTCCTTCTCAGGATTGCTTTGGCTCTTAGGGGTCTTTTGTGGTTCCATATGAATTTTAGAACTATTTTCTCTAGTTCACTGAAGAATGCTGTTGGTATTTTGATAGGGATTGCATTGAATCTGTAGATTGCTTTAGGCAGATGGCCATTTTGACAATATTAAATCTTCCTAGCCAAGAGCATGTGATGAATTTCCATTTATTAGTGTCCTCTTTAATTTCTCTTAAGAGTGACCTGTAGTTTTCAGGGTATAGGTCTTTCACTTCCTTGGTTACGTTTATTCCTAGATATTTTATTCTTTTTGATGCGATTGTGAATGGAATTGTTTTCCTGATTTCTCTTTCTGCTAGTTCATCGATAATGTGTATTTTTAGTATTGTGTGTAACAACTAAATGCTGTCAATATTTGTTAAAACTTGTTGGCCCTCCGTTCCCTGTTTTCACAGATGACGGGTTGTGTTATATCATTGTATCCAACACAGAATTATGGAGCAGTTTTCATTATTTTTAAAAGCTGCAGGTAACCTAAAGCATGGAATTTCCTTAAGTTCTACTTGAATTAGAGAGTCAGTCTGGAGTTGTTGGCTGTAAAACTCTGTTCCAAAATATTCAGTGGCTGTTTTGTGGCTGAGGGTGAGGTTGGTGGGCACACAGGAGGGAGGAGATTTGGCATACTTCTCAGAGAAGAGAAAAAAGCAGATAGAGCCAAAAATTATTTAGGTGACTTTTTAGTCCTGTTGCTGCCTAACAAATTACCACAAAGGCAGCACTTCAGACAGTGTGTGTTATCTCTGCGTTGGTGTAGGTTGGGCGTCCAGACCCAGCATTACTGTGTTCTTGGCTCTGCATCTCAGGCTGAGATCAAGGCTGGGCTGCAACCACTTCTGGGCTCAGGGTCCTCTTCCAGGTTCATCCAAGCTTTTGGCAGAAGGCACTTCATGGTGAAGGACTGAGGTCCCACGTCCCTGCTGGCTGCTGGCAGGGGGTCACCCTCATCCCCTGAAGGTGTTGCCGTGCAGCCCGCTGTGTCATGTGGTGGTTTGCTCTGTGGAGGCCAGCAGGCCAACCTCTCTAACACATCACCCTCTTCAGTGGTCCCCCACTGGTGGGTCAGGCCCACCCAGGATAATCTCCCTTTTGATTGGCTGAGAGCCATCCACTCACCACCCAGTCACAGCCATGATGTCCTGTCATCGTCATGGTCCCACTCCCACTCCAGGGAAGGGTCACGGTGCCGGATGGGTATCATGGGGGCATTGTGGCATTCTGCCTAGTAAATAATGGTTGGAATGGAAGGAAGGAAAGCAGGAAATAAATTTTAAGTCAACTGTGAGCCTCTCCATGGCGGGGCCAGTGCTCATGTCCCTCTTTCAGGGCACAGTGTGTGTGACTGGATGGAACGGTGAGTAGAGGGGAAGGGCAGGCCTGACCTGTGGGAGGGCAAAGGGGGTGGGTCTCAGGGGAGGCCGTGCAGACTCGGGATGGCTCCTCCTGGAGGGCTGGGCTTCATGGGACAAGCGTGGAATGTTCCAGTCCCTCAAGTCTCTCAGGTTGTTTGATGAGGAGGAGGATGTTCTTGATTGGTGTCACCAGTTTAGGGGAAGGGAACTTCTGGTCATCTCTCCTGTAAAACCCCAGCCTCACAGCATGCTAATAAAGTTGTGTTTTAAGAAGACATTGTGAAGGTTGAAACTGGGCTGGTGCGAGCCGCATGCCGGCTTCTGTCATAAGACTCACCTGGCTGGTGGGGGATGAGCAGTAAACTTTGAAGCTTCAAGTTAGGAATCTGAATGCTATTTCTGAGGCTAACCATATCTAGATGGAAGGGTCTACAGATGTAGTTTTCTTCTGCACAATATTGTTTTATTTAAAACTATGTATTTATAAGAGGCTTTATTTACCACGCATGGAATTTCTAATAATCTTGAACATATATATATGTATATAGTTTAGCCCTGTTTTGGAAGCTTGGTGAAAGATGGTGTCTTTAAATAACTGCCCTGTTGAGTGACTTGCTGTGGTAATCAGTACTCTGGGAGGTCGGCTTTCACAGTGGAGGCCCCAAGGGGAAGTTCCAGGTCTTCCTCAGGAGCAGGCCAGGTGATCTGGGCCTAAGAAGTCAGGAGGTGGGGAGGAGAGGGTTCTGTGCCCCCCCCCGCCCCCACTGGCCTCCCCTTTCCCCGGTGCTGAGAGGTAGACTCCGGAGCAGGGGATGCAGTGGCAAAGGCAGCGTCCTCAGAATTGGAACCTTTGACATCGCTCCTGGGGTGTCAGGAGTGGGAGCGCACTAGACAGCTTGGGGGAAACCAGGCAGAAATGGGAACTTCTGTATGGTGCCAGGTGCTCAGTTTGCAAGCCAGATTTGTGGTGCTCACACCCCAGTCTTGAGGAATCTCCAGCATTCTGGCCGTTCCCCTTTCATCACCCTCGGGAAGGGCACTGCCATCAGCTCGGACTGTGGGATCTAAGGGAAGGGGGCTGAGTCTGAGATCACCCAGGGGAGTTATAATGAGGATGTTATCTGTGAATCACAGCATGGAGGGAAAGTCAAGGAACGGCACACACCTGACCTTTGTGATAAAGGACAGGGGCATCCGTCCTTTTGTGCCATGTGAAATCGAATCCCTGAATAGGTCATTGGTTACAGCATGACCCTAACTGCCTGCTGGGCTGCCTCATCTGTGGTTTTTGAGATGAAGGTTTATTTTACTAAGTGGCACATCTTGGTTGTGTTGAACGCAGCCAGGCAGGGAGTACCTTCTTAGTGTTCTCTCAGGACTGGGCCTCTAGTCTAGGGAGGAAATGGCAAGTGAAAGACTCACCCACCCTCTGGGGAGTTTGGAAAGGAAGCTCTGGGTATAAGAGATGCCTAGGGCTCCTTCCTTCATGCGGATCTTCATTAGTACCAGTGAGCAAATGATGTTGTACTGAATAGGGTGAAATCATATTGGAGAGTTTAACATATGATAAGCATTCCAGACCCTTTTATTGTGTAATTTTGATATGAAATTTAGGGAAATAACTTCAGCTTTGTTCTTCAGTCTCAATGGAGAGGTTATGTGTGGTATAAGAATCAGGTGAGTTTTTCCGTGTTCTGGAAATGTCTCCTACAAGTAAAATTGGAATCCACTTTTGCTAATATTTTTGTTACATTTGAAACTTGAAATAAGTATAGTTCATCATTAATATTTAGCGAAGTATTCTATGTTAGATGCCCCTAAGAGTTGGTATCTGAGCTCTGAGTTCAGAGGGAGGGTGTGGGGGCTATGGAAAGCCATCCATTTAGGGTTTCTAATGGCCAAGTTCCAGTGGAGGAAACCCCACCTTCCACCTCTGCCCCCAATCAAAGAAAAAGAAAAAAAGGCTTGTTTTCATTACGACCTGGTTAGGTTTGGCATTAAATTATATTTATGTGTTTCAATGCAGTTTTCTGCACCTTGAGTTTTAATTCTGGTATGTTTCATGTGAGCATATCAGGGACAGAAGTCCTTTCTTGATAGCCATGTAATTAGAAAACTATGAGTTTGAGACTATTTCCTGCTCGGTATTCCTGTGGTCCACACCGCAGGTGGTGAGCTGAAGCTATTTTTGAAGTGGACAAATGATCTTCTGTAGCCGTAAACTTGTGAGCCTGTGACTGACAGCGCGTCAGGAGTTTCAGAGTGTGTACTGGGAATCAGAAGACAAATGGCCCAGGAAGGTCGGAGAGAAAGTGCACAGTGTCACTGCAGTCTGGGCTCAGGCTGGGGAAGACTGACAGCCTCACTGTATCCCATCTCGTTTCTTGAAGTCATGTGGGCTTTCAGGAGGTTGCATGTGGATTTAAATACAGGCAGTCTACATGGGCACAAAACACATCATTTTGAATAAGCTTTGGAATGAAATTTATACCTGCTTTATCCCCACTTGTACTTATAGAACTGTTTTGACTTCAGAAGAATGTACTTGATAGAAAAAATTTTTTCTCTCTTATTATATGTTGTTTGAATATATCAAATTATAATCGGTGGGGTTAAACCATTCTCATCGTGAATGATGACAGCCCAAACTCTGGACAGGAAATGTTAGATGTATGTTCCTAAAATAGACTAAAATTCACACATATCTAAGGAAGTTCAAAACATCCTGCTCATCTCAAACATCCTTTATAATGTTTAAACCATAACATTGATTATGATACATATTTATGTGTTTAAAATAAGGTGTAATATAAAGATGAACATATCAGGGTAGGTTTGATCTAGAACAGGTTTTGGCACTTTTTCTGTAAATGGCCAGATAGTAAATATTTTAGCCTTGAAGACCTGTACGGTCTTCGTTGCAGCTATTCAGCCATGCCGTTGCAGCGCAGAAGCAGTATTCATAGGGAATGGGCCTGGCTGCATTCCAGGGAGACTTCATTTGGGGGCAGAGGGCTGGATTTGTCACGAGGGCCCCTGTCTGCCGGTCCCTCCTGCAGTATTGGTTAAAGGCTTAGGAGGGGTAGAGGTCTCTCTTCTTTTCTCTACTACTGTTGAATAAAGTGAAACTGTAAACATTAGCAGACTGTCTCTAAAAGCTGTCCCAGAAGTTTAATATAGGTTTGGGGTGATGTAATAATTTGACCACCTTGCAACAGTCCAGATAATCATGGCCCCTTTGGCTAGATTCCCTGTATCTTCAGGACAATGCCCAAAGCTGGTTCCAGTGTCTTCTCTTCTTTACAGCAGTGGTACATAACTGCGTCAGACCCCGCTCCACTGTTGATAACATGGCAAGTAATGTTCTGTGTACTACCCTGCCTGTGATTAATTTAATGCGTAATTTAAAAATCAAAACAGTGCTTTGACTAAAAAAGAAGAAATGAAGGAAACATGATTTGTAAACACTTGAGTGTGTGAGTGCTAAGGTTTGACTGTGTGCTGGAACTGTGGTACTGGAAGAGCCCTTCTGCTTCAAGAATGTACCTCTGTAAATCTCCCGGCAGCTGCCTTCATTGACAGCATCTTGCTGTGAGAAACAAGCTAGTGAAAGAGATGCAGAGTGCTTATCTAAGTGCAGAGGGGTGCGAACGAACTTGTGGACTTGGAGCCAGTGCTTGGATCACGCTTTGGTAGCACTGCTCTCGAAGATGTAGTGGTGTTTGCATCCGCTTGCACCCAGACACAGCCTCTCCGTGACCGGAGGCCACCGAGGCTGACTGCCTCTGCTGTGGTGGCGGCTCTCAGCAGAGCCGTGTGCGGCTGGTGTGATTTTTCTGGACTGCACAGTTCTTGGTACACGTCCAAACCGAAGCAGAGATTTCCTCCATTTATGAGATAGTTGCTCTCCTGAAAAATGTAGTATATAAAAAAATGCCAAAAAAATTGTTTCTGTTTATGCATGAAATGGAGTTAGGTTCTGAGCTCAGGATTTTCAGAGTATCTGGCAAGACCTTGGAAAGTCAGGCAGGATGCTTACTGAAGGGTATGTGTGTGTTGGGGGCTGTCAGACACACAGTCCAGCCTTCCTAGCCCCCATCCTCTACATGCCAGTAGTGTTCCTTATCCCCCATGATTGTGAACTACAAATGCCCCCACAGAATTTCCAAATAGAAAAAAGGAGCATGGAGGTGAGGATCCGTGAAGAGTGTTAAGCACATGGTTAAGCCTCCTGGTGCTCTGGTCATGCAGGCTGACTGCAGAGAGGTGGGGAAAGCAGCTCACCCTCTGCCAGAGCTTCCTCAGAACCTCTGGGTTGTTTTTCTTTCTTTTTTTTTTAAATATAATTTATTTTATTATCATTAATTTACAACTACATGTGCAATATTACGATTATTAAACTACCCCTTCATCAGGTCCCCCCCACCAACCCCATTACAGTCACTGTCCATCAGCGTAGTGAGATGCTATAGAATCACTACTTGTCTTCTCTGAGTTGTGCTGCCCTCCCTGTGCCCCCCCCAACATTACATCTGCTAATCGTAATGCCCCTTTTTCCCTCTTATCCCTCCCTTCCCGCCCATTTTCCCCAGTCCTTTCCCTTTGGTAACTATTAGTCCGTTCTTGGGTTCTGTGAGTCTGCTGCTGTTTTGTTCCTTCAGTTTTTTTCTTTGTTCTTATACTCCACATATGAGTGAAATCATTTGATACTTGTTTTTCTCTGCCTGGCTTATTTCACTGAGCATAATACCCTCTAGCTCCATCCATGTTGTTGCAAATGGTAGGATTTGTTTTCTTCTTATGGCTGAATAATATTCATTGTGTATATGTACCACATCTTCTTTATCCATTCATCTACTGATGGACACTTAGGTTGCTTCCATTTCTTGGCTATTGTAAATAGTGCTGCAATAAACATAGGGGTGCATGTCTTTTTCAAACTGCACTGCTGCATTCTTAGGGTAAATTCCTAGGAGTGGGATTCCTGGGTCAAATGGTATTTCTATTTTGAGTTTTTTGAGGAACCTCCATACTGCTTCCCACAATGGTTGAACTAATTTGCATTCCCACCAGCAGTGTAGGAGGGTTCCCTTTTCTCCACATCCTCACCAACATTTGTTGTTGTTTGTGTTTGGATGTTGGCCATCCTCACTGGTGTGAGGTGATATCTCATTGTGGTTTTAATCTGCATTTCTCTGATGATTAGCGATGTGGAGCATCTTTGCATGTGCCTGTTGGCCATCTGAATTTCTTCTTTGGAAAAGTGTCTATTCATGTCCTCTACCCATTTCTTAATTGGATTATTTGCTTTCTGTTTGTTAAGGTGCATGAGTTCTTTATATATTTTGGATATCAACCCTTTATCAGATACGTTTTTTATGAATATATTCTCCCATACTGTAGGATGTCTTTTTGTTCTACTGATGGTGTCCTTTGCTGTACAGAAGCTTTACAGCTTGATATAGTCCCACTTGTTCATTTTTGCTTTTGTTTCCCTTGCCCAGGGAAATATGTTCATGAAGAAGTCGCTCATGTTTATGTCCAAGAGATTTTTGCCTATGTTTTTTTCAAAGAGTTTTATGGTTTCATGACTTACATTCAAGTCTTTGATCCACCTTGAGTTTACCTTTGTGTATGGGGCTAGACAGTAGTCCAGTTTCATTCTCTCTTACATGTAGCTGTCAAGTTTTTCCAACACCAGCTGCTGAAGAGGCTGTCATCTCCCCATTGTATATCCAAGGCACTTTTATCAAATATTAATTGACTGTATATGTTTGGGTTAATGTTTAGATTTTCTATTCTGTTCCACTGGTCTGTGGGTCTGTTTTTGTGCCAGTACCAAATTGTCTTGATTACTGTGGCTTTGTAGAAGAGCTTGAAGTCAGGGAGCGTAATTCCCCCTGTTTTATTCCTCCTTCTCAGGATTGCTTTGGCTATTCTGGGTCTTTTGTGGTTCCATATGAATTTTAGAATTATTTGTTCCAGTTCATTGAAGACAGCTGTTGGTAGTTTGATAGGGATTGCATTGAATCTGTAGATTGCTTTAGGTATTATAGCCATTTTGACAATATTGATTCTTCCTAGCCAAGAGCATGGGATGCATTTCCATTTGTTAGTGTCCTCTTTAATTTCTCTTAGGAGTGTCTTGTAGTTTTCAGAGTACAGGTCTTTCACTTCCTTCGTTAGGTTTATTCCTAGGTATTTTATTCTTTTTGATGCAATTGTGAATGGAATTGTTTTCTGATTTCTCTTTCTGTTAGTTCATCATTAGTGTATAGGAAAGCAACAGATTTCTGTGTATTAATTTTGTATCCTGCAACTTTGCTGAATTCAGATATTAGTTCTAATAGTTTTGGAATGGAATCTTTAGGGTTTTTTATGTAGAGTATCATGTCATCTGCAAATAGTGACAATTTGACTTCTTCTTTACCAATCTGGATGCCTTGTATGTCTTTGTTTTGTCTGACTGCTGTGGCTAGGACCTCCAGTACTATGTTGAATAACAGTGGAGAGAGTGGGCATCCCTGTCTTGTTCCCGATCTTAGATGAAAAGCTTTCAGCGTCTCGCCGTTAAGTATGATGTTAGCTGTGGGTTTGTCATATATAGCCTTTATGATGTTGAGGTACTTGCCGTCTATACCCATTTTGTTGAGAGTTTTAATCAGGAATGGATGCTGAATTTTGTCAAATGCTTTTTCAGCATCTATGGAGATGATCATGTGGTTTTTGTTCTTGGGTTGTTTTTCTTGAGTCTCTCTCTTTATTTCTTATATTCTCCTTTCCTATCTTTTCCTTTACTCCTCCCCCTCATTTAGTATTGCCTCGGTTTACCCAGTCATTTCTCTTTTGTATCATTCTGTGGGAAAAAGTTTCTTATCTTAATGTTTTAACATGCTGGTGAGTCCTAATCATTTGTAAAGTGTGTTGAAAACAATTTATTATGACAGTTATTAAAGCACTGAAATTTGCAATGTACTTTTTCCAGTATCACTCATCTGCCTTTTGATTTTTTGTTATTTGAGTTGCAGGGGAAGTGGTGGAGTTAAGACTCTTGCATATCATGACTTCATTAGTGCCTTTCACATGAGGGTGCTTTGAGGATTACATCTGCAAGAAGGCACTTTCAGATTACTTGCCAATGCAGACCTACTGCCTTTGTTTAGCAGTAGGTGCTACAGAGAAGGGAAAAAGAAAGCCTTGTTTTCCATGTGCCCTGTTTGGTATTTTAATGATCCATATGTGTAGGAATTTGCTTTGGTTCCACAGTTCTCTTACTCACTTTTGTCCTTCTGTTATGCTCGGATCAGGTGTGCCAAACAAGTCCTTTTTTCAGTAATGGCAACTGCCCCTCCCCACCCACCCAGCCCTTTGATCTGCGTGGAGGAGTCGTGTTACTACTGTTGGTCTGAGACAAGATTTAAGTTAAAGTTTATGAACCAACTTTGCCTATTTTCAGTTGACTTTTATAGAGTTCAGAGTTGAGCATTAATATAATAATCTCTTTTTAACTTCCTCAGACCAGAGGGTTGAAGTTCTCAGACCATCCTGGCTGTCAGTGAGGGGGAGAAAACTTCCCTGGGGTGAAAATGAAAGCCTGTGCTTAACGCCTGTCCCAGGGCCGCCTCTCTCTCCTGAGAGGCCCCTTTCTAGGCGTCTCGCCTTCCTGTCCTCCCTGCAGTACAGGTACAGACTGTCTACCAGCTTCGCTCTCTACCCTGATGAGCTTAATAGTATGGCTCAGACATACATCCAGCATGTAAGGACAGAATGTGTAATTGTGACACACTTCTTTAAATCTTCATTGTGCAGTTAAATGTTTTATTGTAGACTCATGGTAGGGATTCTTTCTGATCCTGGGGGCTTGAATTTCTTTGGAGAGTCTATATAGGCATAAAACAGTGAGCAGATTTCTTTTCCTGATTACAGTAGTCCCCCCTTATCTGAGGGGTGGTATGATCCTTAGTGGATGCTTGAAATTGTGGATAGGACATAGCATACGCACACACACACACACGTATTATGCATTTTCCTATGTATACATACCTATAATAAAGTTTCATTTATAAATTAGGCACAATAAAAAACAACAATAATAAAATAGAATGATAATATACTGTAATAAGCTATGTGAATGTGTTTTTGTGCTGATGTGGGATGCTAAAATGCCTGTTGGTGAGGTGAAGCAGGGTGCAGGATGCAGGCAGTGTAGTGTTAGGATACTGCTGACCCTCTGACACTGTGTCAGAAGGAGGATCACCTGCCCCTCGACCTGCAGGTACCTGGAAGCTTGGAAAGCGAATGTGTGAATAAGGGGAGACTGCTGTATTTTCTCACACTATCGTAGGTCATTGGAGGAATAGGGGCAAGCAAATACTTGTTGAGAATCTACATGTGCAAGATCGTTCAGGTAGAGATTCTGGCCTTAACAGGTCTTAATGTCTGGTTGAGAACATGGGGCCTTAATTAAAACAGCAGAGGCTGTGGTAACTACCAGCCCCTGTGATGAGAGATACAGAAGTTGTCTAATCAGTCCTTAGGACAGTCTGCCAAGGTGGGTCTTGTTATTGTCATTTTATAGTGCTAGAGACTAGAGAGGAGGGATGCTAAGCCGTGGTCAAGGTCACATGGCTGGTAGGGGCAGAGAGTGTTTTTGCCACTGTCCTTGACTCTGCCACACTGGCCTGCCCGTCAGTTCTTTGAATGAGACATGCCCACTTAATTTCTGGCTTCATGAACATATCTCCCTTAATCCCAACCCCCCAACCTCCTACCCCTTGGTTCAGTTCTAACTATCATTTAAGTTTCATTTTAAGTGTTGGAATTACAGATAGTTATTTCCTGCTCCCCTACACCAACCCTCCCTCCAGTATGACTCTACCTTCTGTAATTCCCAGCTTCATACTTAATTGCATTTATACTATTAGTTGTGTATGTGTGTCTGCTTTCCTGGACTCTTAGCTCTATGCAGGTAGGAACTGTTATCATTGCCTAGCATGGCGTGTGCCACATGGTGGATGTGCAAGAAACATTTATTAAATGAGTGAATGTCCAGACTTTTGTCTGCAGTGTCCTTCGCTACACACACAGAGTAGAAAGTGGGAGATGCTGTAAGAGACACATGTGCATCCTTTGAGCCACAGACAACTTTTAAAAAATTATACACTAAGTTGGTAAAATACTTGAATATTTTCAACATGTGTGTGCTTGTTTACTTAATACATCTCTGTATTGCATAAAGTCACAAAATTGGAGCTTTAAAAAGGGTGAAAAAGTTTTTAAAACACGGAGCTTCTGTTTTTCCACATGCCAAAGGATCAACTGGTGTAGGGGGCCTGTTACACTCACAGCTGGGGAGCTGAGGCAGGCTTTGTGGAGGTAGAGGTCACTGAACTAGCTTCAGTACCTGGAGGGTCAACTTGTGGACTGATCAGAGCGTCGTCTAGAGTGCGAAGTGCTCAAGCAGGGAAGGACGAACAACTGAGTATGAAGTTGAGGCACCAGGACCATGGGGGAGTGATGGGAAATAAGATTCACTAGAAGTCCTGGGATCTGGTTATGATTGTCATCTGATACCAGTTCAAGGTGTGAGCCTTCACCATCTTGAAATAACTTGAGATCTTGAGGAAGCGGGTAACTTGCCTCCCCTCTAGTAATATCCTCTAGTAAATGTTTTTCCTTCCCTCTCTTATCTCTGAGCATAAAAGAAGTAAGTTCCATTTATTCTATCCCTTTTTAACCTCTCAGTTAATTTTTCCCCCCATACCAGATACACCCAAAAGATTTACTTTTTGTCATTGTCATTGAAAATGTTGAAGTTCCTGTATAAAGATGTAAGCGACAGCAGGATGCCATGGAGTATTTTAAGCTCATAGAGAAATACTTGCAGTTGCAGAGGTAGGGTGTATGGCAGAGGATAACAAGTACAATTCAGTGGGACATTTGGGCAATGGATAGAGGGACCAAGCATGTAATGTTAGAAGCTGGTGGCCAGCTCAGTGGATGGGAAAATGCTTATATATCCTTTACTCATGTGTGGGTAGGGCTTAACCTGCCATGTTTAATGTTGTGAGAGCCTGCCAGTGATGCTGATGAAAAGACTGGGGCTTGTCAGGGGCAGGTGACCCCTACGGGCCAGTTCTGTAGTCTCAGTGTCTGTCTATTTGGGGAATTGCTTTGACAGAAAATGTTCAGAGATTGATATTTAGAGAGTCAGTGGTAAAAAATCATATTTAGTGTGGGGAGTGAAATAAATAGTAAAAACTGTTTCTGTTCTAACTACAATGTATTTTCAAATAAAGGGGGAAAAGTTGAATGATTGCAGATGATGATGCAAAATGTATCCGGTATATTTCAAAGAAGCATCTGTGTTAGTCTATTAACAGGAATGTATGAATTGTCACATCAGGTCATTTAATAGAGATGTGGGGCATTTAAAAAGTGCTTTGTAAAATAAGTGACCATTGAAATGACTACATCTTTTTCTCATCTAATTTATAAAGTTAGATTATTTTCAGGGAATGCCTGTAATACAGACTATTGATAAAAGATTATTTTGTTTTAGGTTAAAATATATTGTTTTTCTTTTTAAATGATATTTTATAAAAAGTATAAAAGGAATTTTACTTTATCCTCAATTGTATTCCAATAATTTGGAAAATTTGATCTAATTTTTAAGAACAATGTTCTTTTTGAGGAAACTGATCCATTAAGGAATGAAGGGAAAATGGTATTCTGAAAAATGAAAACCAAGACAAAATACCATCCATTCTCATATAGCATACTGAGAATGTAAGAGAAACCTAGGAAGTGTATTGTGCTACTTGTAAATCATTTCTTTTCAAATAATTTTAGATACTTTAAATTTTAAGCATATTATAATGCAATCCAGTTTATTAATACAAACTAACAAATTCTAGAAATAGATCCTATATAAAACAAATTGAGACTCTATTAAGTAAAAAAAAAAGCAAATAAAAAATCTGAAACACACACAAACAAAACAAAAACAAAAACATGATAACAAAAAACCACAGTTAAAAGACCTGGATTTGATAATGGCTTCCTTGCTGTATTATCTCCAGTAAATGGATGATGTCTTATCTTTGACCCTCGAATCCTGGTTTCTAAAGTGTAGGTCATAAATATATAAAAAATAAATGTATCTATCTTACAGGCTGAGTTTAGTCATTGGGTGAGCTACTTAGGTTTGAAAGTGCT
This sequence comes from Smutsia gigantea, assembly GCA_032199065.1. Taxonomy (NCBI): domain Eukaryota; kingdom Metazoa; phylum Chordata; class Mammalia; order Pholidota; family Manidae; genus Smutsia; species Smutsia gigantea. The sequence goes on along the minus strand of JAVSCE010008299.1, from coordinate 26,426 downwards.
TTGAAAACTGTAAAGCACTATATAAAATGTTACTAGTTTTGATGTTTAAAGGTGAGAGGTTGGCCAGTGATAGTCCTGCTGGGTTGAAAGGTGGTTTAATTCATGCAAACTGGAAATCATTTCATCTAGAAAAATGAAAGTTTTTTCTTCCAAAGCCCAAATGTGAAAACCATGAATGAAATTTAGCAGTTATGTATACCTATTCTAGTCTACAAGCATGATGTATTTGTGAAATGAGTTCACAGAAAGTGGTGTAAAGCTTTTGGACAGGAACGTATCCTTTTGTGGTTTCAGTGATGAAATTACACATTTTTGATGAAGCGTAAAACGTAACAGCTGTAGATTCAGCTGACTGACCTGGTTAGTTTGCTATCTCCCCTATTTAACAAATGATTTATTTATGGTAGGGACCACCCTGCTTTTATTGAACTGTTGATTTCTCAGAGTGAAAGTCCAAATGATAAGGAATTATAGTGGTTTGGCAGTTTAATAAAGGTTTGTTTTAGAGCATAAGAGGTCCCTGGACACTAAAAACTTAATTGTATTTTCTTCAAATGTGTTCAAAATCTTCAAGTGCACTTCTAATGCAACAAAAAAAAACATTTTATGGAAAAAAAATGTCTCAATTATAAAATCGATGTATTCGTTCTTCAGGCCTTCGTCTTGTAGTGAACTGCTTGTCAAATGAAGGTAATGAATATTAAAGTAGCCATCTCTGTTCAGCATACCAAACAGAACTGTTGAATTCAAGAATAGTTAACTTAGAATGCATGCACTTATTTCTCTGGAGGAGTATTAGGCCAAGGTATTAAACATTATTACTGTTTTGGTAATTATTGAGTACATCAAAACTTTGTGTGCTTTTAGGAGAGAAAAAATAGCCATATCATATCTGCTCAAAATGACCTCTCCTCGATTCCATGTTTATGTTTTTAATAATCAGTTAACAAAATAATAATACCTTGTGAAGTATGTCTTTGTAACATTTCCAAACCTTTTTTTTGTCAGCTATGTTGAGATGTAACTGACATGGCATAAAAATCACCCAGTTAAGGTGTATGATTGAATGGCTGTTTGGTACAGTCACAGAGTTGTGGATCCATCATTGTGGTTAATTTTAGAACATCTTCCACACCAGAAAGAAACCTGAAGCCCCCTTAACCTTCAGTCCTCCATTTTTCCCATTCCCTCTCATCCGAGGCACCTGCTCAGCTACTTTTTCCTTTATGGATTTGCCTGTAAAACAGCCTGTTTTCCTAACTTGAGAAAGGGATTCTCAGGAAGTTCCTAGATCTCTCCTATTGCACTGTGTGATAACTTCGTGTACATTTATATAGTGCTGAGAGAGGAATGGGACCTCCCACCTGGCTGCTGTCAGCATCAGTTATTTTTCTTTCGGACAGTACCCGAGAGTTATTTTTCTGTGGTACGAACGTGGTTGTTGACACCATGGTTAAGAAGTGCTCATTCATTGGTACTGTAGTGCTCTCGTTGGCTTGGTGATATATTGTCATACTCTTGTAGGTGTGCTGTGATGACCTACGTGGTTGGTAGGAAATGGCAGGCATGTTGCTTTGAACATCAGAGAGTCAGAATTCAGGCAAGCCGACGTGGCACGGTGGAGATGTTTGTGCACACTCAGTACGCACACACCTGCTGCTACCAGCAGTTGCTGGGTGGGAGTCAACAGTTGCGGCCTTGAGACAGATGGGACTGAACATGGCACATTTAAATATGAGACAGAAAACCCTCTGCATAGTCAGTCACTCAGTTCATTGACCGGCATGGTGCTTAAAGCCTGATTGATGCCTGAACTTAACAGCTTCATCTATATCCCAGTAGACCTGTTGACTGATAGATAATTAGTTGGCCAATAATTTTGTTCAGGAGTTGATAGCTAGGTATTGAAAAGGGAAACTGGTACAAGCTGAGCTCAAACCTGCTTGCCTCATTTGAATTTAGAGATGGCGACTACCTGAAGTGGAATTCATGGCTTATTTCTCTTCTTTCTTAGCATTAGTGCTATTATTGTTTATTGGGCAAAATTACCTTTAAAATGTTACTGTAAGTAATTAATACAGCTACTGATCTATCTTGCCTGACTATAATCAACTGAGCATGTGGGAAGAGCTATATAAGATAAGTTTTCCTTTTTATTTTGGGTTAAATTAAAAGTGATTATAATGTCAGATGAAGGCAGAAATAGTGATATTTACATGTAAGAAAGTAGAGTTTGGGTGAGATTTCTTGAAATAGTGGACATGTAGTAATAGTTAGAAAAATGCACTACAGTTTTGTTTTTGGAGCGGTCCAGTGGGTGTTGGAGGTGAAATGATTACCTGCATGCTGTGAAGGACTTGCTGTAAGTAAGAAGATAATTACGTGGTGAAAAAAAGCATTTCAGTGTTTTCTTTGATGCCGATTTGAACTTTTCATTAATTTCCTCATTACTTTAAAACATTACAATGTTAACAGTGGGGTCTTTTCCCTCTTGCATGGCGCAGTGGTAAGTAATGTCAACGGCAAATGTGTGTTGTACCATGTTTGTGACTCTGGTTGCAGAGTCAGTGCTGTGTCACCTCACAGGTGTGTGGGCTGCTTGTGCTTGGGTAGGAGGACATGGGGCACCCTGTCTCTTGTTCTGGTTAAATTCAAGACTGTAGTAAAGAGAGAAGTTAGTCTTCATCCTTTTTGTTTAATATAAGCTTTTACGCTCTTCTTTTCCTAATTCCTAAAGTGGTTCTTCAACATAAAACCTTGCAGTGTAGTTTTATGAAGAGCCCGGGAGCGCACTGCAGTGTTTTCTGCTTGGTCTTGAGCGGTGTGGTGGTGGACCTAAGAAGCCGCTGGTTTCACATCCAGCTTTCTGGCACCAGTGCAAGTTAGTTAGCCCTTGTGTGCCTTCATTTTCTCATGGAAAGTAGGTATAAAAACAAGCACTTTGTACAATTAGGAGTTGGCAGCACATGTATGAACTCTGAATGGAGATGCTCATGTTAATGATGCTTTGCTGTTGGCCTTATTTTCATATGGGATGGTAGGTGTAGGCTTGAGATACAGAGCAGAATGCCCAGGATGTTTTTTATGTCACTAAAGTGAAAAAAAATAATAAAATTCAAATATTAAAATGCCAGGAATAATTCCAGAATATATAAATGGCATTCTGACATATTATACTTATATATTGTTTTTGATAGAAAGTCTGACAATTATCTTGTAACTTTCTATTCTGGCAAATGATAGAGGATACTCCTACAGCCTTTCTTGATGTTTACATGAGTGTTCTTTAAAATACAACCAGTTATTCCTCCTCTTACCTGCACTTGAAATACACAGAATAAGAATTATATGCAGTGATTCAGTGTTCAGTGACAGTTTTCATGTGTCCAAGAGTGTGGGCCCTTGGTCTCTTTGCTACAAGATAGGTGCAAACATAGTGACAAGAGAGAAATAGCATTCCCTATTCTCTGCATCCCCATTGCCCAAAATCCCCGGAGAGGTGGAGAGGTCCTTCACACAGTGCATTACCTGGGTGCATGTCTGAAGTCAATTTCCTTATTTAATCCTCACTGACCTCTTCTGGTGTCCCGCTGTGCCACAGATGGGGATCTTGAGTCTCACTGTCAACCAGTTGCAGAACTGAATTCTTGAATTCTGATCAGGTTAAGCCAACTCTAAAAACCCATATTCTTCTCACCACTGTGGTCCTTCATGTTTAATGGTGGGGATAGCCCAAGAACATAAATGACTATGACACTGATAATGAAGTACAAAATGCAGTTCATCCAACACTGAAGGATGGGCGGAAACCTGTATGACAGGGTCTAAAAGGAGAGTGTTCCCCCCGTAATCTCTAGGAAAGGCTTTGTGAAGCTTGAGATAGGCCTTCAAAGAAGGATGCTTTGGAGGAAATGGAGCAGAAGGAATATATTCTTGATGTTGAAGTAATTCACACATAATTTATAAATTATTTGAGAGCACCCCATCTTTCCATCTGGAGCGTTCCCTAGGTTTTCCTGTCTCTGTAAGGGGTTCCTTCCTAAACTCTTTGCCTGGCTTTCCTTCCTTTGCAACCCAAATTTTTGCTACTTTTCAGGAATTTTTCTTTTAGTTTGTAAGTAAAAAGTTTTCAAATAATAAAAAAAAAAGGAATCATAGAGGGTTCTGGAATAAGGCTTTAGAAACTAAGTGAAGCATGAAGTTTATTTGCTTTTATGAATTCCGTGTGGTTACGTTGGTTTATTCCAAGAGATAAATGACTTCTAAAAATGGGTCAATTATTACCTACTAAATGCAATTTAGTGGGGAGACTTTCCAATCATGAGCTTCGTAGTGGGGATAAACGAAGAAAAAGGGGCTCTTGGCAAGAGGATTGGAAACAACTGACATATTTATGCTTGTGAAAATCACAGAGGCTGTGATCCTGAGGCTGTTCTCCCCACCTCTTTTACATAACAGCAGATTTTCATTCCCCTCACTCTTTCCCTTGCTGTGAGCAGTTGCATTTAAGCATTATCAGCATTAAAAACATATTTGGGAAGAAATCCAAGCCAAGCATCTGTTAACCAGCCAGACATCTCCCGAAGCCCATTCAGCTGCAGGCAGCGGGTTTGCATGCCAAACGCTCCTGACACACGGGAGGCAGCCTGCGTGCGTTCCCTGGGGGAAGGGGGTGGCCCTTCCTTCTTAGACGTACAGGCAAGAGAGACTCCTACTTTACTGAAGGAGAACAGTTCTAAGGCGTAGAAAACAAGACCCCAATGATCAATATCTGATAAAATTTGAAAGGGTATAGGGATTTTTCTCCCTACCTTCTTTTTTCTTTTTATAATTGAGATGGGATTTCTTCATTAAAGTTGACAACAAAATTCATTTTGGAATATAATATGATAAAAGTTTGAAATTTACATTATTTTCTCATAAAATATGAAACAAGTTTTGAGATGAATTCTTGGGTCCCTATGGTGTCTGAGTGATTAAAATACTCGTGATAGTGTTTTAGGGGAAATAACAGTGCATTTCAATACATAGAAAGAAATGAAATGATACTGTGGTTTTTTTTTTTTTTTGCTTTAGTGTTAGAATCAAGGCCCCCCCCACTCTTTTCCCCTACCCCCCAACTGAGCTAATTTTTGGAGAAGACTGCTGAAGCAGTTTGAAGGTTTTATTCAAAGAAGAATGTTTTCCAAGTATCTTTCTTTCATGTTAACTTACAAATGTAGGCCTTGTTTTGGGTCACTCATATATATTCAGACTCATAGTTAGTGTGTATAATTACCCTTTGGACATCATACATTTGCCTTATAGCAGGAAATTAAATGATACTGATTTAGGGAAACCAGGTAGAAATTATGGCATAGGCAGAAGATTTTGTAATCTTTAGTAATCATTTAGTATGATCATTAAGTCATAGTGAAACAAGTACTCAATTAGGACTTTGTTTATCGGGTGCCAGGGGAGCTGACAGGGAGTAGATAGGATCAGCTGTTGGCCCCTACTTAAGACTATATTTAAAAAAAGATTTTAGAAGCTTTTATTTAATTGAAACTTAATTCCTATTATAGGCTTTTTATATTGTGGTTATAGAAAAATGTGCAGATTTAAACTCTTAGTATTTTATTTCATTATTTTAAATAGCACAATTTGAAGAAGGCAGCATGGTAACAGCTTAAAGCAAGTCTGCCCACTTTGGGTCTTGTTTCGTCTCTGATCCCAGACACTATATTGTATGTGCTTCTAGTTGTACATGTTAGGACACGCCATTTATATTAGTAGTGTAGCCTCTCGACACCTAATGTGGGACAAATTATATTCCATGGAAACTTGGAACATTTTATGGCAGTTGAGTATATTTGAGTGCAATTATTTTTACTAAAAGTTAAAGTGAATTATATTATTACAACAGCATCTAAGTAATAATAAGAATGACCACAGTCACTTATGGTGTTTACCACAATGCCAGGCACTGGTCTATACTCCTGACCTGTATTAACTACAGTTCTCACTACTGGACCACCAGGAGGATACACTGTTTTATGGAGGTACAGAGAAGTGACTTACCCAGGGCTACACAGCTCCTGAGAATCCAAACAGTGTAATCTTACTTCTGTGCTCTTAACTACATGCTACTCTTCTACTTGATGTTTTCAGTTGACATGGAAAATTCAGCTGACTGATAAGAAGATATGCTAAATTATTATTTTTTCTCAATCTGCATCTGAATATAGAGTTAATTAAGGCCATTAACATAGATCAACCCTATGCAAATGTGAAGTCGGGTCAATTTTTATGATTAAAAATATTATTGAAGTTGATATGTGTTTATTTGGGGAAATTTTCAGCAAGAAAAAAATCAAGTGCTGTCTGCCAGGCATAGAGAGGAGTTTCTGCTTCTAAATCCATGCTCTTTCACAGGTGAATATTAATACAGAAAAGATAACAATGTGGGACCTTTCTGTCTCCTTTTGATGGCTTGTTAGCAATCCTTAAATTCTGACCATATTCTGCATTATTGTGGAATAAAACAAATGGGAAACACAGTCCCCACCTTCTATAATGTCCCTCTCTACTTGGGGAGGAGGTAAGTCACAGGTAAAGCTTGAAACTTCTTGTTGGTAAGTTCATTCCTGTGGCGGGGATCTTAAGAGCAGATGCAGTGATGAGCAAGCAAGAGGAGCTCCCCAACAGGACTCCCCAAGGACAAGTTGATAGATGTTGGCTGAAGACTGTCTTCATCCCCCAGTGCGCAGGACTCAGTAGGAGCTTGGGAGGCACACAGAGTGAGGAGTTGTGGGCACTCTGGCCAGTGCAGTGGCTCTTCAGCCTTCTCTGTTTCCTTTTCTCTGTTTTCTTTAGTATTTCTTTAGTGCCCTGCCTCTGCTGTCACTCTCCCTTTCCTCTTCATTCATACTGACCCTTCTTTCCTCAGTGTTCTGCCCATACCTTGGACATGAAGTGTTTTTAAAAGGTGAAAATAAATTTTGATTTTAGGTTATATTCCTAATGCTAGTAAACTTTCTCCCCAGCCCCAGTAAGTTGTTTTTAGTTTACAGAGTCCTTCGTTTGTTTGTGGTGCTTGCTTTTAATGGCCACTTTTATTGTGACAGTCTCTTGAATTAGAAAATAATTTGGGGGAAGATGTACCTTAACTAGAGATGATAATGACAAAACATTATGTTTTATAATGAATGTACTATTCTGGGTTTCAAAAAATCATTCAGCAGGAGGCTATCAGCCAAACTAGTATTTTTCCTAGCATTTGCTTTTCTCATAATTTATAAGGAAAACCTGTGCCACACAAATAATTAGATGCATTAAAAGACCATATTGACTCTTTTGTGCTGGCCATCTTTTTCCTTAATCATGTACATTTTTCATAAGTTTTTGTCTTGTATGATCAGTTTTCAGTATAAGCATACCAGTAGCCTAGAGCTTAAGTCATCAAATAGAGGATATTTTCCAGAAAAAGAGCAAAAGCCTCATAGGAGCTTTCCACTGGTTGTTCAGCAGCCAGCTCGTACAGTAGCAGCAGGTGCAGGGCAGCTGAGGGGGAATGAGTCCCTCATGGGGCCTGGTTCACTGAACGGCTCAGCCAGTGCCTGACAGAGGGAGTCAATTTATTACTTTATACTTTAGGTCCATTTGTTAAATTAAGGAAAATATGGGAAAATTTAAGGTCTTTGGATGAAATACTTTTAACGCAAGGGTTGTTGATGTTTCTTTCATGTAAGTAGATCCGCATACCTTAAAAATATATAGTTATTCTTTGTAAAGATGGTTATTTTGCATTTGAAGTTGCCAGTTTCAGGAAAGCACTTTGAAGTTGTGATTTTCTTTTTAATTTACAGCATTCAGTATAGAAATGCATAGGATTTCTGATTTATGGTTTGGTTGTGTCTGCCCTAAATGGGGCAAACATCATGGATAAGTCTGCCCTGCCTCTTTGAAGTTTGAAAGAATGTAGAAATTGATGCTTTCTTTTAAGGCTATCAAAGATGTTGAGTTTTCACAGTAGTGTAGAGAATACTTTAAACAACTCATGGCTGGCTTTTCTGAATAGGCTGCTTACATTCTAGAATGTGTTTTCCTGTAGAATTGTTATTAGTGGCTAGACTCTCAGGCAAGGCCTTAGAAATCAACCTGCTCTGGAATATCACTGAACTAAAATGGAATACGACTAAAACCCATGTGGGATAGAGTGTATATTAAATCCTGGCTGGTCATTCCAGAAAGTAACTCTTAGTTAATGACATAGTGAGAGAACACTCACTGTCCAGCACTTTGATTTACTTATATCTCCTCTAAATTTTATCCCTGTGTTAAGAGTATTAGAGGAAATAAGCAGTAATTGTTGAAATAGGTTTGAATGGCCCAGTGGGACTACATTTGCCCTCACCTGAGCCCACATAGCAAGAAGCAGCGTCGCTGGCAATGGCCGGGGAATCCGAGTCCTGCTGTGCACCATCAGCTTAGGGAGCAACAGATTCCTGGTGGATCTGGGTGGGGCCCATCAGGAAAGGTCCTGGCTCTGACAAGGAGGTTGCAGTCCCTGAAGCCTGGAGCACAGAGAGAATGAGTTTTGGGGTGTGCACGTATCTTAATGTTGAGAGCTACACATGCAAAATTCCCAGCAGTAGACATTAAAATATTGCTGACACAAAGTTTGAGAAAGCTGATGAATCTTCTGGGTCAGTGAAAAAATAGCATTTGTTGTGATAAGGTGTCTCTTACACAGTTACGGAGTAACTGTTTGACTGTTTTCAACTTTTCACACCCACTTGCTATTCTGCAGCATAGCCATTTGTCCATGGCATTTAAATTAGGTTATTTATTGTGCAAGCTTGTTTGCACCTGTTGAAAATGCTGGCATAATTTCTACATTACTAAACCCCAGAAATCTGAGCCCTTCTTTCACTGAAGTTTCATATTTCAACTAGAACATTCTTTTTGAATGTGTGTGATGGGATCAGTGTACAGTTTTCAAATGGTTCAGTCTTTTTTGCAACAACCAAGTTTCTCCCGGGATAATTTGCAGTTCCCATACTCCCCCCTGCCACACACACACTTCAGAATTAAGAGAAGAAAGGCTTAGATTATTTTTGAGGCAGCTGCTAACAACAGTCTTGTTTTCTTGAGAGCTGTGCTTGTCATTGCTAAATGATAGTCTGTGTTGGACCAAGCTGGTGACAGTCACTGTCATGAACAGGCTCTGCCGTGGCATGGAAGAGCTTCTCTGTGCGGGTAAGTGGCCTTTGCAGGAGACCGTTTCTGCACCCGGAAGTGACCGTAAGGCAATCCCCACTGTGCATACAGAGGTCACTGAGCAGATGTGTTGGCCAGGGCATCAGAACCCAGGAGAACTAGTGGCCTGTGGCTATGTGTCACCACTGCCAGGCATAGGGTTGACCTTAAAGTCCAGTTTGAAAAAATGATTCCCATTCCAGTTAAACGACAGAGGTTGTGGAATTAGACAGCTATTTATTTTGAGTGTTGAATATATTTGGTGTCTATTCCAAGCAGGAAAAGATTGAAGCTACTGAGGGATAGAGTATGTATTAAATAATCCGTGTGGGATAGAGTGTATATTAAATCCTGGCTGGTCATTCCAGAAAGTAACTCTTAGTTAATGACATAATGAGAGAACACTCACTGTCCAGCACTTTGATTTACTTATATCTCCTCTAAATTTTATCCTCCTCTCACCTTATACCATTTCTTTTTTCTGACAAGCAGTTACAAACAGTGTTTCATTGTATCCTTTGAAACAGTTTAGAAGGTGAAAGTTCTAAATAAACAGAATGCCTCTTTAAAATAGAAAAATGTAGCTTAATTTCAGGATCAACACTATTAGTTTCTATACCTCATTTCTCTTAAATTTAAAACTTGATTTACTCTTTGTTAAACTAGGTAGGAATTCTTAGGTTTAATACCACTAGGGCTAAGAGGTACATGTGCTCATGGAACTTTATATCTTTGTCAATATTTTAAAATAAAAAGTCTGTCCATAAGGTCACATCACCTGTTTTACTGAGCTGTTGGAATGTGGGAAGGTAAAACCAGGAATGGACTTGGCTTTGCCCCACCTGCTTCCATCTCTTGGTAGCTTCTCAGGCAGACCCTGTACCTGTCAGTTCTCTCCTGGGTATTAGAAAGGTCTTGATCTGGGTGTTAAGAGATCAGATGAGTCTAAACTGAAATGTCACTCTTTTCATCCAACTCAGAGCCCTTTCTTCTCCAGTTCCAGCCTGCCCTCTGTTTCCATGGACCAGCATTGGGAAGGGGTGGTATCTGTTGAATTCTCTCTCCATGCCTACCTCCACTCACTTCCTGTTCCTTTTGGCCCCTGCAGGGGGGAACTGGGAACTGGGAAAGGAAAAGAGTGACATCTCTTTGACTGGGGCTGTTGTTACCTGCCATTCTCTGGGGCTTCGTCACCCTGTTTATGGCTCTCTGTCTCTTGAGTTTTTTAGAGACTCCCTGCCCTCCACAATGTTCCTAGACACTGGTGAAGCTCCAGGTGACCTTTTACACCTTCCCTCCACTGTCTCCCCATGGCACCCCCCTCTGCAACGCCCCTTGCCTGGCCTCTGCTTGGTGTCACTTCACCCACACAGGCAGTTCTCGTGCCTCCTACGCTGGAAGGAGCAGGCTACAGTCCCACTACTGCCCCAGCCTGCAGAGCAAGGGCTGGCCATGGGACTCTGGGCCAAGGGCCTCCCAGGAAGCCCCCCAGAGATGCACCTGGGGTCTGTTGTTAGGAGGCACTTTCCCCTTCTGCCCTTGGGAAGTGGATATAAACCCCCAAAATAAGGGAAGATCAGTCTGAATTAAGAAGAGTTCTAGAAATGTGCAGTTTAGTTATTTTCAAATGTAGCTCTGTATATTGCCTGGACAATTTTGTTAATTTTCATATCCTATTGTAAAAAATAAAACATCTTTTCAGGAATCCATTCTTACAGAAATTGAAGTTACATTGAAGAAATTTTTGATGTTTTTGAGCCTTATTTTGGGAAACCACTGTCTTCTGTGGTAGATTACTTGTAAGGCACACATGTACATATATTCAGTCTAGATTTATAAGAATTTTCCATTATGTAAATTAAAACACCTCCTCACTCTGTTTTAAGATAGTGCCGTCCACACTGAGAACAACACCATTTTGACAACAAAATTCACAAGTTAGAATCTGTGGTCTTGGACATGTTGATAAAAAAGGCAGACTATTGCCTTTTTCCCTCTGTTTTTAGCTTACGAGTGTGGGGAATTTGGATCTTGTACTTCATGGTGTACAGGAAATCATAAGGGTATAAACTGGTAATATACCAAGTTAAAAATGATCAAAAGTAGGTTTTGAAGGAACCATGCATTTATATTATAGCCTTCTCATACACAAAAAAATTGGAAAATGGTTTTTTTTTTAGGTAACTGAAATATTATACCTATGTTGTACCTTTTTGTTAAAACAATTGCTGGCAAAATGTATTGAATGCATTTTAGTAACTAACATCCACTGCCAATTCAAAGTGACATTGAGTAGATTAGGAAAGTAAAATATATTGGTTTGAACTCTTTATTATTTTAATGATTAATTTTATGTAAACTGGGTAGCGAATATACACAGAGGTGTTGGAGCTAGAGTCCAGGCCGTAGGTGAGGACAAGGGAACCTTAAGTCCTGTCTGGAACAGAGGGCAGCTCATGCCTGTGGCCACCCCTGGGGGTGAACCCCTCCTTAGTGCTGTCCAGAGTGGGCACCCAGGTCACTGGGCACCTCTCTTGTCCATCCTCCCTCATGGTCAGAAACTACTCTGTTGGGCTCTGATATTGGCACAATTGAGCATTATCAGAGCTGACATTAGTTGCACATGACTCACTTTTCCGAGCCCCTTGAAAAAAAGTCTGCCAAGTCCCTGGTTCTGCATAGGCAGGCCTCGGTGAATGAGATGCAGTTCCTGGCTTGAGGTACCTCCTCACAGGTTGAGAATAGACAAGTGGTCTTGGAACAGTTAACCTCGAGGTCCGTGGAGGGGAGGCTGGCTGCAGGTTGGCCTGTCGTTTCTCAGAGGTGGACATGAGGCTTCTCCATTGGAGAAAGCAGTGAAAATGTACAGGAGAAGCTTCAAAGGAATGGAGCCTTGTTGGTAAAGCAGACTCGGAAATGGAGGGATTGAAACTTATTTCTGATTTTGTTGCTTTCTGGGTTCTACAGCCATGCCAAAACACTGGGGTGAGAGGTGCTGTCATTAGGAAACCAATGACAGTCAACCCTTGGTTAGGCTTACCCATTTGCCAGCTACCCTTCGCTCTGGGCTACAGCCAGTTTACAAAGGCAGGAGTGAGGCAGACACCTCATCATTACTTCAGCTTGGAAAACAGCTGAACTTTCTGGGCTTAAGAGGAGGGAATTACTGATGGAGAATGTGTTCATGTGGTTCAGGCTTCATTTGTTCTTTTGTGTAACTTTAATTTGCATGTGTTGAGGCCAAGCAGCTGGACAGACCCTTGGCACCGATACTATGTTGCCAAGGCCTGAGGGTGAGGTTTAGCGCCACTGTGAAGGGCAGGCATCTTTGCTTGCAGGAAACATTTTGTGAGCAGGGTTCTTGGTAATATCATTCTGAGCTGACTCCTGGCTTGCCTGTTTAATAGAATCCTTTAAAATGAGCAGAACAGAGTCCTGGACCTGGGTGACAGCCCACCTGAAGGCTAAGGACTTGCATGGGCTCAGCTCCCTGCCTCCCAGAGCAGCTCCATCTTACGGTGGGAGAGAACATGGAGAGCTGAAATAACTCAGTACATACGCCACCTTGCGCGGATGGAAAGCTGAAGGAGCTCTGGAATAAGAATGAATGTTCTGCCAGTTTTCTTACCTAGTTTATAAAAAGACCTCTTCTTTTTCTTCCTTCCCAGTTTTAGGAATTAGCTTATTAAGAACCAGAGTGCTTGAGCAGCCACAGGGCAATGATGGGTATGAATTTGTTAGAGAATCCAAGCTGCTTGATGAGACTGGCTTTGGGGGGCATGTTTTATTTTTAACACAAAGGAGAAATAAGGATGCTTCTCGCCAACAGAACTGCAGCTGTCTGTAGCACGGCCCTGTGTGGTGCTCGAGCTACCGAGCAGTTGCTTCTCTGCAGTTCAGCTTTGCACAAAGGAGATGATGTCACCTTTTTCACTGCTGGCCACGTGGCCAGCATGCTGTCACTGCCTTCACATGGATACCTCTGTGCTGCCAGCGCTTTATCAGCTTGGAGCGACTGTGCATTTGGAAAAATCGCATTCCTCTTGCGATGTCTTTCTCCTTGCCAGGGCTGGCCTTTCCCTGTATGCACACATGCCATAATACCTGTGGATGGCGCAGATGACTTCTTTGCCAAAAAATAGCCATATTTTTTGTAGCATGTTGTAGAGAGCCATGAGGCTGTGTGTGCACAGATTTCAAATTGGGGATGGGGGAGGAGGAGGCACTCTGTTGCCATTAGCAACCACTTGCCTATTTATTAGAGGGGTGAAATGCTCAAAGCTCAGTCTTCCCCCACCTTTCATTGCTTTCTCCTGGGTTCTGACTGTAGCTCACCTGAGCCTGTGCTCTCAGGAGGGGCCAACAGGGAGACTTTTGCATTCAGCCGCATATACATAGAAGTGCATCCCTTGCAGTGTAACGGACCTACCGCACATGCCACCTTTTGGCTGTCCTTCCTGTGTGGTTGTCACTCCATCCTGTTGACTTAGGGCAGTGACAGCTACGTAATCGCTGCTGTGGACTGCACCCTGTTTGTTCAGCTCTGGGTTAAGCACTTTCCTGCATTTGCTCATTAGATTCTGCCAGCAGCTTCTGGAACACATGATTCAGGGGAGGAAATTACAGCAGGGAGGGTAGGAAGCCTTGTGGCATGGAAGACACAGGCAGGCTGGGGAACATGTTGCATGTGGTTCTAGTGATTTTCTTTTTTTCTTTAAAGGGACGATTAGGCTTGGAACTTGCTTCTCCTCAGGTGACCCAGTGATCCTCTTACAGTTGTTAAGGGTCACACACACCTGGGGCTAAGTTACACCAAGACAGCTTTGCATTCTTGGACCGGGCTTTTTTGGGTGGTGGTATTGCAGTGCTTGGGAACTGCCACCTGAAATGTTTAAAGAATTACAAAATTTCCCTGACTGAGGAGGCCCCATGCCTCTGAGGACCTTACTGTTAAGCTGTGCCAGCACTAATTTTGATCAGCGTTTATAGGCCACACATAAGGTGGCAGAGCGTAACTCCTGTGTAATTAAAAATCACAGTGCCTCAGCCCCAGATTCTGGAAGTGCCTTCTTATTTGGAGAATTGGGAGTCCAAGCGGATGGGAGATGAAGAAGGAGCTGTATTGGAGCTGCCGCGTGCACACCTGGCCCGCACACCCGGGTTCTTGTTGCCTGGCCATGGTGCAGCTTTTCTGTGCCTCAGGCCGGGTTGGCCTCTGGGAAAGGCCTGGCTTTCTTCGTCTGGATGGTGCAGGCTCAGGACCAGGTGGCGGGATCAGAGGTGTGGACTTTATTCATCGAGCTGATGTTACAGAGCACCATTACCAGTGGCTTTTGGTGCTTTCTGTGTGTCCCCTCACTGAATCCTTGCTGCGCCCTGGGAGGTGGGGACTCTCCCTGCAGTGGGTGGTTGGGGCCTTGAACCCACCTGCAGGGGGAAGACTTGAGGGTGGGGGCAGCCTAATTAACAGATGAAGCAGGCGCTGGGTGTGGGGCTTATTTGAGAAAAGACTGCACCTGTTTCTTCAAAATCAGAAGGGAAGTTAGTATTAGGGGTGTTTGGATGTGCAAGGGAAGGTGAGTTACATCTTAAAACCTTGCTTATCAGGTGGGGTGAGAGGAGACTGTCAGTGAAAGGGTGGGCCGAGGTTGGGGACTTGAGACTGGGGGTTTGGCACAGAACAGCGGTTCGGAAGCCCCCACAGCTGTGGGCCATTGTGACTACCTGTTCACTGGGTGAAAGGTTTTACTTATGGGGTGGTCAGCCAGGCCCGTGGCCTCCTTGGGCCAACCTGCTAGATGACAGTAAGACCTTAGTGAGTGCTTCTGAAGGAGCCAACCTTTAGAAGATGTCCTTCCCAAGCTGTTGTACCTTTAACCCTAACCGGATCCTGTAAAATAAGATGTTGGAATAAAAGTATCAGTTTGACTCTGTTTATACTTGTTGACAAAAGGAAAAGGTCACTTTCTCACTGTATCCTCAGTTGTAATTTTGTGTCTTGTTCAGGATTTTTGTCTCATTAAAAATTAAACATCTTTTGTGCAAGACTTTTGGAGTCATTTTCAGTATGTTAGGGCTGTTGCTTTCCCATCACGTCTGTTGACAGATCTAATTGCTTTTCCTTTTGTGCTCATTCTCCATCTAGTCCTTTCTCACTGTCGCTCCTGCCTCGGCCAGTGCCTGGCCCCTCACTGCCTGCCCACCCTCAGGTGTGCCCTCTCCCCCTCAGTGGCCTTCGCTGTTTTGTGCCTGCTGAGACCTGGCTCTCATCATTCAGCCTCATCAAGGTGCCAGGCTGCAGGAATGTCCCAAAGGGCTGAAGTCAGACTCGAATCAGGTGGCCCCACCTGTGTCAGTGGGACTCGCTTCTACTCTTCATTCAGGGCCTGTTCCAAGGCTCAGCTTTCAAGGGGCACCTTACATTTTCTATTGGCACTTCCCGTGGAAAGAACAAAAGAAGGCCAGAGAGCCCAGGAAGTGATTCGACCATTCCTTGCACATTCCTTAACCCCCCCTTCCAGATCTGAATTACTCCCTTTGACTGGGTTGTCTGTGCGTGAACAGCAGGTATTTTACTCTATTTGTAAACAGAAGACTTGGTCCCCGCAGTAGAGCAGGAGAACAGAGGGACAAGCTTCTGCTGCCTGGACAGGTGTGCAGCCTTCTCTACTCCCACGAAGCTGGTGGGGGGTATGTGGAACAGGTGCAGTATAGGGGAGCTGACCCCTGGGCAGACTCCAGTGACACTGGCCTGCACACTCAGGGCTCCTGGGCTTGAGGTTGAGCTGTGCACACTGCTACCATATTCCCTTCCCAGGGGGAGCTTGGCCCCAAAATGATAAGTAGCCATTCATTTGATCAAGAAAACACCCTCTGTATAAGCCTGATTGTTAGTCCATGATGCAGAATACCCTGTCATATGGCTGGCTTTCCAGCAGTAGTGAGCAGGGACTTTGCTGAAGAAAAGGAAATGCTATTTCCAAGGGGTCAGGAGCTCTTTGTTTGCCCAGAGGGGGAGTGTGCACTGTGATCTCCTGAGTGCCAGGAAAATATCAAAAGCTTTTTAAAGGTATTTGTTTATAGTGTATTATTTTCAAGTGTCTATTTGGGGTATCCAGTACAATAGTACATTAGTAACTTACAATCGAGGGCACACAGTGAAATTCCTTGGTGATGGGATTCTTGAGTAAAAGCAATTTGAAGAGCATTTTAGGGCAGCGTTTCTCTAAAAGTGTGGTTCCAGGATCCCTTGGGCCCCCTGAACTTTTCAGGGGATCTGTGAGTTAAGGCCACTTATACATACACAAAGACAAATGTAGTCTAGCTTTTTCTCGCTCTCATTCTTTCTAAAGTGTGTAGTACTGTTTTCTAGTGGCTCTGTGGCATGTCGCATCACACATTGAATGCAGAAGCAGATGTAAGAGCCTGAATGTATTTTATTAAGCCAGATATTAAAGCCAATCTCAGATGTAAAACAGTGCCATCATTCTTTCCGATTAAAAAAAATAGGTATTTTCAAAATACAGCAAGTATTAATTACGTTAACATGCAATGAGTTTTTTTTAAGAACTTAATCTTTTACATTTGTCTCAGTTTTGACTTATGGTGTAAGCATCCATATTTAATATAGTATGGATAGAATAGATGACAGAAAGAATCCACATCAACCAAAGCTCTTTGGGAGTCTTGGTAATTTTTAAGTGTGTAACCTTTAAGAACTGCTTGCTGTGTTAGGGGTGCGGCAGGCCTGTGGGGGTAGTGTAGTCCCACAAATGCCAGAGTGAGGCGCTGGGGAGGAAGGGCTGGGCCTTTCTGTCTTGGGTCTGGGCTCCATCCTCCCTGGAGAAGGGCAGGAAGGCTTGTACTTTTGGTCTCTTCCTTGTTTCTGCTCCAACCCTTGCCAGTAGCATAGATGGGTTACTGTGTATTAAATAGTCTTTTGTGGGAACCCCTGAGGCCCTAAGAGCCGTCCGTAGCATTATTTCTGTGGGAAAAATCCATTCCTGAAATCAAGTCACAGTGGACTTAGGAACAATCTCGAAGCACGGGCCCTTGGGCCGTCAGGGGCTGAGTCTCTGGGCAGGTCTCCACAGCTGGTCCTTTTTGGCAGTTTACTCCGAAGGAATCTTAAATAGGAGGAATTCTTAGGGGAATTTGGTTGAGCTAGAAATAGAAAGGGAAACATCTGGGATATCCGGTTCTTTTAGGTGCAAACTTTGAAGATGACATGTGAAAATCTACTTACTGGTCTCTTAGCTCAGAGAGGTTAGAACCCCAAACTAATCTTAAACTAATCTCCTGCCCAGTAGTATGCTGACTTTTGTTTTCTTCTTCAACTCACTTTGGTAAAACTTTAAAAATATACAGGCTCATCTGACAGACAATACAAGCCTTAGAGAGGATGTGGAGTATACAGCCATTTGGGAAAACAATTTGGCACCACCTCATCAACTTGAAAGGGTACAGAAACTCTGATCTAGCAGTTTCTTCCTGAGGCTAACCCTAGGCTTAGAGACACTCTGAAAGTGTTTTCTGGGATAATGGAAAGGCTGCTCATGGCAGCAGCTTTATAATAGCAAAAATGGGAGGCAAAGCAAACATCCATTAACAGGACTGCATAAATAAGTTTGCGGTAATCATAGAATGGAGCATTAAATAAAGTTCCGTGTGCACATTAGTGTAGATTAACCACCCAGACTGGAGACAAGCGGCCAGAGAATGTATGTAGTGTGATTGCATTCGTGTGAGGCTCAAAGCTGAACAAACGAAGCTGTATATCCTGTAGCAATAGATTCATAAATGACAAACTATAAAGAAAAGCAAAGGAACAGCTCCTAAAAGTTAGCATAGTGGTTATGTCTGGAGCCAGGAGGCATGTGCCATCAGCCAGGTGTGTGGAGAAGGCTTCTCAGGTATTGACAGTGTTCTGGTTCTTAAACGGGATGGTGGTTTGAAACATATACGTGTAATACATACACACACCATCACACAGGCCCACCCAGCATCCTCTTCTAAATCTGGGGCTGTTTTGCCTGGGCTTTCATTTTAGTAGCTGCAGTAATTAGAAAAATTAATGTAAAAACCTTTTTGTTTTACCATACAGTGAATAATTGAATATTTAAAGTTGCCAGGGCTCTTAGACATCATTTCCTGTAGTAGCACCCACCCGTTCTGCTGTTTTGAGGTGGTACCATTGTGCAGTTGACTGAGGTCATGCTGTTAGCCTCCACAGAGCCATCTAGGCTTGCTCTTGCAAGGAACGAAAAAGGAGAACTCAGTGTGGTTAAAAACTTACTTTTGAATGAGTCTGCCTTCACTAGAATGTACTTAGGTGTGTGGCTGAGGACAGTGTACATACAAAGGCCGGCAGCTCTTGGTATGCACAGTCAGTTGTACTGTTTACCATATGTCTAAGCAGAGTGGAGAAGTCCCATTTTAATACACAATCATCTCTTGATCATTTATTAAAATGAGAGATGATTGTGTATTAAAATGAAAGGCTGACGGTGGAAGATGAGAGTGGTCTGCCTGTATCTTCTCGCCTCAGGCCTGAGGCAGGGAGCTTTGCATAGGTTGAGAGCAATGTTCTCCTGTCAGTTACAGGCTTCCCTGTGGCAGGGCAGGTACAGGTGGGGGCCTGGACGTGGGAGCCCGCTGCCCTCTTCCCTGGGGGCACCACACCAATGCAGCTGGCCCCCCACCAGATGCAGCACTCAAGCCCCCCACTGGTGAATCTGCCACCCATGGCACGCTGTACCCCCTTCCCCTCCACCCTTCAAAGCAGGAGGAAGACTCTTAACATAGTGGATGGGCTTTGGATTGCAGGGGTGGGAAGTGAAGAGATGTGAGACAAGGAAGTGCTTTTTGGGTTGTAAAGTTTCTGTTGGCACATTTTAGTGAGAGGAGGCATCTCTTCCAAAACAGTGCACTCCCTTCAGGGGACTTTAGCTCCTCTGTTTTCATTTCTAATTGTATTCTGATGTGCCCCTTTAGACAAGTGGGAACCCCAAGAATGCTCAGTTACAAGTGGGGTGTTCCTGGGCTTGGGGAGTGTGAAAAGGGGTTGGTAAAAACTGCTGAAAACTCTTAGGCAGGAGAGTGTTGTGAATTCTGAATTGCCTTATAGTTCCTTAAATTATAGTCCCCAGAGAAGGAAATTGCCAAAGTTAATTTATTGTGACTGTGTTGATTTTAAAAAGTAGTCTTTTTGTGTGTGTGTGGCTTTTGACAGTAACTGCCATGTCTCAGTCTTGTTCTTTCTTTTTTTGAGTAAAGATGTATCTCCTTATAGAATGCAGTTATTGCAGGTAAATGGGCAAATTTTCCCCAAATGTATTTATTTAAAGCATTACCACATGCATACATCTCAGAATAATCTGCTTCCTGAATAAGCTGCTTCCTGAGATGTCAGTTGTAATACTAGTGTCTGGGTGCCATTTGTTAGTCCGTGAGGTGGTGTTATTGGGACCCCATTTCACAGAGGAGGAAACGAAGGTGCAGAGAGCCTCAGAGCCCACCCAGTCTCCCCACTGTGGGTGGCAGACCGATAGCCAGGCCGCAGCCCCGGCTCCTCACTATATATACCACCAGTACCAGGACAGAAAGTTTTGAGCTGTGGCCCTGTCACTTTGAAATAATGACTGTAAAATGTAATTCTGGTGGAAGTGCAGGTGAGTTCCCCTCCACACATGTGGTGTGTGTCACAATGCCCTTAGAATGACGTTGTTTGTGATCCTGTGCTGGCTCCTTGCGGGTCCTGAGTGGCCCGGCAGCAGGTGCGATGAGGTCTCTGTGCAGAGCGCCGTGCAGCCCCTGCAGGTGCGGGAGCTGGAGCATAAGTACCAGCAGCTTATTTTAAATGTCCTTATTGATTGCCACATGCATTTCTGTACTGATTAATTTGGGAAAAAAAAGTTCTCTGGGCTTTCTAGTAGATAAGATACTGACTTGTTTCCCTGTCAGGAATGTAGCAATTAGGGGATTGGAGTAAGGAAATCAGATTCCCCAGCCAACAAGGCTTTGGGTTTTACCCCACTCAGACTGGCTACAGTGGGACACAAATGAAGAAGTGAAATTTGTGGGAGATTTTGCCCCCTCCTCCATTACTTTGGGACCCCATGGCACGTAGGAAGAGGACCTGTGGCTCAGAGCTGCACGGCCCCAGCACACACCCAGTTGACACCTGTCAGCCTTGCACTTCGGCAGTGTCCAGGTGGGATGATGAGTTGTGTGGTTACATGGTTAGAGCTTCCTCACCTTTTGTGAGGTGCTGGAGCACTTGTGGCAGGCACGCTCCTCTGAATCCATGCTGGCCTCTGCCTCCACCTTGAGTGAATCAAGGGAGGAGGCGCCTCATGCATGCCCTGGCTACCTCCTCATTTTCACTGTGTCCCCATCCCCAATGGGGACTTCCTTCCTGCACTCCCACCCAGAGGGTCACGCCCCTCCCAGGCATTTCTGTCCTCTTTCACCTTGTGAATCTGTATCTTTTGCTCTTCGTCAGTGAATCTGCATGAAAATACCAAGTGGGAGATGAATCAACCCATATTAAATTAATTTGTATATCAAAATTTGTTTTCCCATCAATATGTCTAAATTATTTGGTTTAATAAACACATTTTAACCAGACTTTTAAAAAAATCTACTTTGTATGCAGAGGGAACTTGAGGTGAAGGAAGTAGGAGGCAAGCGAAATAGGTAGGGGATTGAAATGACTTTTGTTTCTTTTATTAGCAGATGCATTACTTTTCTCAAACCTCTTTGTAGTCTCTTAAATTTCTTACTAGGAATTCAATAGGTAGATGATAGAGACTTTTTCCTAGAAATTTTTTCCCCCTGCATGGAAGGGAGGGTAAGGCAGGCCACTGACATCTGAGTTAACATGAGCAAAAAAACTTGCTTTAACCTGAAAAGCCTGTGTGTCCTAAAGGCTTGAGGTTGCCCTCATTGGTGTGATCTTAAGACAGCGCACATTATCTGTGACCATAGTGAGGCTGGCCCTTCTCCCAGCAACATGATCCCAAGGCTGACACACTTGTTGGGCAGTCAGATCTTGTTAGGTCAGATAACAGGATCTGGAAGAAAACTTCAGATTGAACTGTAGATTGCTTTGGAATTTAGTCTGAAAACAAGTTACAAGATGCTGCTCTATTTTTTTTTTTTGAGTTGTCCTTAGTGGTGACAGGTTTCTTACACTGTTTCAGGCTCTCTGTCCTCTGTTGGTCAGTAAACATCTAAAGGAAGGACTCTCTCCTGTTTGTATCCTTCAGCTTCAGATGTATTACAATGTATTTCAGAGGTATTTCTGATACATTCAGAAAAAGGCCAGAAAATCTTCAGTGCAAAGTACGTTAACAGAATAACTTAGGCAAAGCAGTTATATGTAAGTTTTCTAATGATTAAGATATAACAGTGTTAATCTTTGAGCATGTTACTATTATTTAGTTCTGTGCTTTGTGGTTTTAATCCCTACAGCAAGGGTTTCCAATCCTTTGAGAATGGTCTGGAACAGGCTTTTTTATGCTAAGGATTTAGTTTTAGTGAAAGTAATTGATATAAAATTTCAGTGACAAACATAACACTTTTAGATGGAGCATATATATCTCTTTAATATAAGTAGATATATTTGTAAGACATTTGTTTTCCATCAGACTTTTCTTGTTGCATACACGTTGTTAAGTCCACTGTTGGGCTAATGTGTGTTTTGTTTTGTTTAGACTATGAGCTTATAATCAGGCACATGCCATTTAGGGGAAAAATCTCTACGACTTAAGGGAGCACTGTGTGTAAATATGTCCTCTATGAATGCCAAGTGATTAAAAACACAATTCTAAGCTTCATCTGAGGACTGGCTGGTAGAAGGTTCTGCCAAATTCTTTGATGTCATTTAAGATAAATCTTTCTGGGAGTTTATGTTGGAATTAAAATGGAAATAACTTGTCAGTCCTTCAGTTAAAATTTGTTTCTTTGTACATTTACCTTATATGATATTTTCATAAGGAAATGAATTAACCAAAGATTTTTTAAATAGAAATGGACATACAGTATCTTAACTTTGCTGAATCCTTTAGGAGAAACTGATATTTTGTGTGTGTGTGTGTGTGTGATTTAATGCCTCTAAATACATTATTTTCACTTAGGTATAATCACCGGTCACTCAAGCTAATTGTTAGCTTATTAAGACACTCAACCTTGGTTTATTTCTTCATGGATGGAAAACTAGTCAACAGTGTATTGAAGGTAGAAGGGATTGATGGACATTTGCTGATAAGCATGGAGGGAGACCTCTGGGTGAGGATTGTGGCTTTAGAGCCTGCCCCCTTTTTACATACTTTCTTATCTATCTGGGCAGGAAAAAATATTCAGAAGCAGAGCCTCAGCATTATAGGATGGACAGAAAGAAGGCCAGGTTGAATACTGATATGGAGAAAAGCTGGAACAATCCAAATTTTAAACCAAAATCTTGGTTCATTGATAGGAGTTAAGTCTTTCATGAATAAATTTATGGCCTAGCTGGAAAGCTTTGGCACTGTCCACCTGCTTGATGTTTTTCCTGTTCCCTTTATAATCATGGTCAGTGACACGGCCAGATTTGGGTGATATAAGGCAGGTGTTCTGGGATGTTATTGTTTGTGATAGCTGACACCCACAGAGGCTTACCTTGTGTTTAATTAATGTGGCAAAGGACAAGATCCTGTGAGTGTTCAGTTAGGCTGCCTCAGGCTATACTTGGCCTCTGGTCCTGAGGGCTTAGGATAACGGCACAGGCTACACACAAAGATGTTAGGTTTGAGTTGTATGGAGTTCACTTGGTTTTCTGGTTGCCTCATGCCTACGTTTATAAAATCTCACTTGGACTTTTTGGGTGAAGACACTACTGACTGCAGGGGGGCGGGGCTGCACAGCCTGTTGCCTGCGTAGAAAGGAACCGCTTCCGCAAGTCCTGTATTCCTTTTGGCTGTTGAGGCAGAATAAAAAGCCATCAAATGCTCTTCTCCTAAATCATAGTCCACTCTTCTCACCAGACACTTCTTATAATTAATATTTTAGTGGCTGGGGCAGAAAATACATTTTTAATTACACTGTAAAAATCCCAAAGTAAAACTTTTCCTACTTGAAAATACAGATAAAGAATATGTAACTAATTCTATGTACCAGTCACTAAATAACACTAGACACAGAACTAGAGGAGTTCCCTCCTCCTCCTGAGAATGAGCTTGTGTAGCCAGCTGATGCCTTTGGGGCCTGGTACTGACTGCAATGAGGTGGATATGGTTCTGCCACTGAAAACTTCCAGCTGCTGGAGGCATAACGAATCTCACGGTTTCACTAGCTGGGCATGAAGCTCTTCTGTGTGCCATGGCTCCACTAGGTAGCCAGAACCAGACAAGATACGGGACAAAAGCCCTTCCCTCAAGTTTGCTTCTAACAGGGATGCTGACAAATCCTTGGGTAATAACCGGTCAGTGTGATAGGGGAGGGGTGCGGTGGGAGCACAGGAACGGGGATGTGCTCCACCAGGAAGGATTTGGCCCAGCTTCACAGAAGGGTGGGTCTGCTCTGAGTCTTCCAGGAAGACTTGGGAAGGTGCAGAGTGTATGAGGTGGTATTTCCGACTGGAGTGGGAGCAGTGTATCGAAGTTCAGCAGTGAGCGAGGCTCTGCGTCACCTGCAGGAGATTGGATTCCCTGGAGTGGGGGTGCGGAGAGGGTAATGGATGGAGGTGGTGAGGCTGCAAGGGCCAGAACACCTTAGATCATGAGAGGTGTTGTGCCACACCAGGGAGTTGGGCTTTATTTAAAGGCACTAAGAAACCATTGATGAATTTTAGGGGAGTGAAATGATGAGATGTGTGTTTAGGGGAGAGTGGCAAAATGGATCAGAGGGAGTCATGAACATACGGATGGCTGGAGTGACCCACATGAGAAGATGCTGGCCACTGGGGGCAAGGGGATGTGGTGCTCCAGGTGGTCATGGAGTCTGCAGGAGTGCATGAGAGGATGGAGGGCAGGGAGAAGCCAGGCTCCTGGTTTGGCCGTGGGGTGGACCATTTGGGAGCCAGGTGCCACACTGGAACTGACACTGTAGGGAACAGCTGTGGGGGGACCAGGTTGAGTTCAGGTGAGACATTTAGATGGACGTGGCTGTAGCATAGGCGTGCAGGTGCACGCTCCTTTGCTCCAGTGGTGGCAGTCTCCTGCTTGGCTGTCAAGACCCATCGTAATTGTCTCCCCCGACAAATTGTAGGTCTTATAGGGTGTCTTCTGTTCTGATCTTTCTGGTGCTGGTTTTTCTATACTGAGTGTCTGCCCCACAAAACTGAACACTGATAATATTGGTTTCCCAAAACAGACTGAGTTCAACAAGAGCTTTCTGTACAAGCTGACCCTCTCCCCACAAATCAGAGCAAATCTGTGCATACTGAGCAAAGTTTTAGTATCACTAATTTATACCTCTTCTCTGTAATTGAAACCCTTTCTGTGCCCTTATTCTTTATGTAATAATAAAAAAGATATTAATGTAAAGGAAAAGGAGTAGAATCACAGTATTTCCCAAAGCCTTTTCCAGAATCTGATTGTGATCTGCATTAAAAATTTATACATGGGTATCAGAGTTTTTTCTTTTCTAATTTGATAGGGCAAAGGTGCTAACATGTATGAAATATTTGCTGTAATGTTTAAACAGGGCTTCTTTTAGTCAGTGTTGGATGATTTGATATAAATCAAATCATTTGATACAGTGATCAAATTGTATCATTGTATCACTGTGGTTCATTTGATGCAAACTGAGTTTCTTAATAGCTCAGCTGAGAAGCTGCTACTTATGTAAAGCTAAAGCAAGTTGTCTGAGGAGTAGGTAAGTATTACAGAACCCTATGTATGCACATATGTGTATGTGTATGTATGTAGTTTAGGATGGGCAACTAGAGTTCCAGAGCACAGCCTAGGTGAACTCCGCCCTGCCTGCATCTCCTGACAAGCTCTACAGGCAGAGAGAGATGCATGTATTCTTTCTCTTGGCATTAGGCAAACATGAGGATAAAGTTTTCTATTCTGGTCCATGGAGATGCAAAGATGAGTGGCACCTACAGGCACATTTTGCTTTTTTGAATTATGAGATTGTGAGATGGTAGAATCCCCTTTTATATATAGTACCACCACTTTTTTTTGACTATTAAAATATTCCTTTCTATTGGTCTATTATGGCTTTTATTTAATTTCTAATACAGAGGTAATGCATAATAAAGCATGAAATGTTAAAAATTCTACATTGTTTCATTTACATGAAAATATATGTAATAGTTCAAAAATATTTTTGTTAGGGTTTTTTTTTGATTTTTTTTTTTGGTTTGCCCTCTGTGCTCAAGATACTAAAAGCCAGAGCTATATTAAGTTGAAATGCCCTTAACTTACTTGAATAAGTCAAATTTACGCTTCTTTTTCTTTCTTAAAGGTGTGATGTTACAGGCTATTGCTTCTAAAATTATGTGAAGAAATAAATAAACCAGTCTGGCAGTTACTATAACCATAAAGGGTATAAATAAAAATTATAATGCTGCATTGTGGAACTCCATCTGTATTCCTGTGTGGTGGTCTGAACATGTCCATATTTCTAATATAAATACTAAATTCACTTTGTATGCGTCTCATAAACATTTTGTATGTGTGGATTGTAGTTATATATTTACGTAAAATTAATACTAACATTGCATTGTTTGTTTTCTGTTAGCAAAAATGACATTTACACTATTTAATTTATTACCTTGTTATCTTTACCCCTTAAACATTTTCATAGAGGATCCACGCTAGTTAAAATGCTTCCTTCCTACGCAGCACTAGGCTAAATGCTTGCCCAGCTAAAACCCTTGATAGCACAAACATTGTGCCGCCGCGCCCCGCGCTGCCCGCGATCTGTGACTAATCCTGCAGGCACTGCAGAGAAAGGTCCGGATTCGGAACTGCCGACAGCCTGCCTTGAAAGGGTGACGTCACCACCATGTGCGCATGCGTGGCGTCGCTGATGGCAGAGATTTACCACCCTGTTCTTTGTGTTCAGAGGTGTACGCGCGTTTCCCCTAAACTAATGAACAGAATTGGATAATTACCACCAAGACTTGCTACTAATAGTAACCCCCCAGCTTACTATTTAATGTTACTTTTTTTTGTGGTTGTTTCAGAGTGCTGCTT
>JAVSCE010008298.1:0-11477 GCA_032199065.1 Smutsia gigantea | reverse complement strand
TGTACTGGAACAATTTTTTCCACCTGTCCTTTCTCCTGAGCAAGAAGCTCTGTGCAATCCTTGCCTCTTTAGCAGCCCTCTCACTGTTGGGAAATCTCTCAGAGGGCCTGCCTTTATTTTGAGCCAGAGCAGCCGGTTGTGGGTACCTGTTCTCCAGAAGTAGCTGGAATCTCAGTCTCTCTGAGTATTCCACCTGTCTTAGCTTTCAAACCCCACTAATCTTCAGAGCACCATGTAATGTAGATTCATTCTTGCAGAGCAGATCTCCAGGGCTGGGTGTTTAGCAGTCCTATGTCTCCACCCCCTTCCCACTCCATTTTTCTTCCTCCCACCAGTGAGCTGGAGTGGTGGAAGGGCTTGGGTCCTGCTGGACTGTGGCTTTATTACTTTACCTTGTCTGTGGTGTCTGTTCTTTTCCCCAGATGTAGGTAGTCTGTTGCAGCCTTTTTTCATTTTGCTTTTTCAGGATTTGTAGTATTTGCTATATTTTCATATTATATGTGGTTTTGGGAGGAAGTTTCTGTCTCACCTCTTCTGCCGCTATCTTTAAGCCTATCCCAAGCATAGTTATTTTAAATTCCTGGTCTGATAATTCTAACATCCCTGCATTATCAGAAGCTGGATCCTATGCTTGCTCTGCTTGGCTTCTTTTCAAAATGTGCTTTTTGCTTTTTAGAATATGTCTTGCCTGGGGGTTTCAGCCCCAGGCAAGTTCACTATGGATTCAGGGAGCCTGAGAAATGACAATGGACTATTCTTGAGGTTAAAGGGTTTATTCCTGGCTTTATTCTCCTCACAGTAGGTTGAGCACTAGGATCACATTTGCCTCTGCCCAGAGCACTGGGCAGAGCACTTTATATAGTGACTCTGTCAATAGTAGCTCATTGCCATCAGGTAATGTTGGCATAGCCTAGGAGTAGGCAAATTACATCATCAGGTAGTTTAGGGACAGGTAAGGATCCTGACCATAGGAACTTCAGTTTCCCCATAGTATACATTGTAATTTTTTGTTGAAAACCAGACGTGATGTACTGGGTGAAAGGAACTCAGATAAATATAAATTGGCCTTTATTGTTGTGGTGTATCGCATGGGGAAAGCAGAAGCCTTCTTTGAACCTATGATTAGGTCTCAGTTTTTTAGTGAGCATGTGCTCCTGGGCTGTGACCTCCACAAGTGCTTAGTTTTTTATTTCCTTACATGGGTCATGAAAGTCAGAGTGTGTTGGAGTTGGGTATTTCCTTTCCCCCCTGTTTGGTAGGCTCTGATAAAACCCCAGTAGGTTAAACTCTAGTAAAATAGTTTAGAAGTCAGGTCTTATTGTGAAGAGTACAATGCTCTGGGCAAATTTCAAAATAACCCTTTTTCTCATTCCCCTGCCTGAAGCACAAGGATATTTTCCCCCCCATTCTTCATTGTGAGAAACCTGGTAGGGTTTCTGGAGGTACAAATCATGAAAGTGTTGGGACACCCCTATGACTAGGTCCTCTGGAGTGTTTGAATCTTAAACTTTTCCACATTGAGCCTCCATAAGCTCATTAATTAAAATTGACGTTGTCTTACTCCAGTATTGGGTCCCATGGAGGATTCTGCTTTGGATTTCTGTTCCAGTAAGTGTATGTCTATCCTCTTGTCTGTCTCTCCAGTTTTGGGGGTATCAGTTTGTCCTGATCCTCAATTCTCGGATAGATCTAAAAAGAGTTGTTGATTTTGAATTTGCTTAGACTTTTATTTGTTAGGATGGAGTGATTATTTACAAGCTCCTTACCACTGGTACCAGAAAGTGGAAATCGTGCCTTCATTTTGAAAGGTTAGTTTTACCTGATACAGAATTCTTGGTTGCTGTGTTTTTTTCTTTTAACACTTTAAATATGTTACCTCACTGCATTCTGGTCTTCACATTTTCTGGTGAGAAATTGGCTGTTAATCTTTCTTTTTCAGGTTTTTTTTTTCGGTATCATTAATCTACAATTACATGTGCAACATTATGGTTATAAAACTGCCCACTTGATCAGGTCCCCCCTACCAACCCATTACAGTCACTGTCCATCAGCGTACTGAGATGCTGTAGAATCACTACTTGTCTTCTCTGAGTTGGACAGCCTGCCTCTTGCCCCCCAACATTGTGTCAGATAATCCCCCTTTTCCCCCTTGTCACTCCCTTCCCACCCATCCACCCCAGTCCCTTTCCCTTTGGTAACTATTAGTCCATTCTTGGGTTCTGTGAGTCTGCTGCTGTTTCATTCCTTCAGTTTTTTTTTCTTTGCTCTTATGCTCCACATATGAGTGAAATCATTTGATACTTGCCTTTTTCCGCTTGGCTTATTTCACTGAGCATAATACCCTCTAGCTCCATCCATGTTGCTGCAAATGGTAGGGTTTGTTTTCTTCT
The DNA here is from genome assembly GCA_032199065.1 of Smutsia gigantea. Taxonomy (NCBI): domain Eukaryota; kingdom Metazoa; phylum Chordata; class Mammalia; order Pholidota; family Manidae; genus Smutsia; species Smutsia gigantea. The sequence continues at coordinate 9,087 of JAVSCE010008298.1, read as the reverse complement.
TATGACTGAATAATATTCCATTGTGTATATGTACCACTTCTTCTTTATCCATTCATCTACTGATGGACACTTAGGTTGCTTCCATTTCTTGGCTATTGTAAATAGTGCTGCGATAAACATAGGGGTGCATATGTCTTTTTGAAACTTGGCTTCTGCATACTTAAGGTAAATTCCCAGGAGTGGGACTCCTGGGTCAAATGCTATTTCTATTTTGAGATTTTTGAGGAACCTCCATACTGCTTTCCACAATGGTTGAATTAATTTGCATTCCCACCAGCAGTGTAGGAGGGTTCCCCTTTCTCCACATCCTTGCCAACATTTGCTGTTGTTTGTGTTTTAGATGTTGGCCATCCTTAGTGGTGTGAGGTATTATCTCATTGTGGTTTTAATTTACATTTCTCTGATGATTAGCGATGTGGAGCATCTTTTCATGTGCCTGTTGGCCATCTGAATTTCTTCTTTGGATAAGTGTCTATTCATATCCTCTGCCCATTTCTTAATTGGGTTATTTACTTTTTGTTTGTTGAGGTGCTTCAGTTCTTTATATATTTTGAATGTCAACCCCTTACTTGACATGTCATTTATGAATATATTCTCCCAAACTGTAGGATGTCTTTTTGTTCTACTGATGGTGTCCTTTGCTGTGCAGAAACTTTTCAGCTTGATATAGTTCCACATGTTCATTTTTAATTTTGTTTCCCTGGCCCAGGGAGATATGTTCTTGAAAAAGTCGCTCATGTTTATGTCCAAGAGATTTTTGCCTATGTTTTTTCCTAAGAGTTTTATGGTTTCATGACTTACATTCAGGTCTTTGATCCATTTTGAGTTTACTTTTCTGTATGGGGTTAGACAGTAGTCCAGTTTCATTCTCTTACATGTAGCTGTCCAGTTTTGCCAACACCAGCTGCTGAAGAGGCTGTCATCTCTCCATTGTATATCCATGGCTCTTTTATCATACATTAATTGACCGTATATGTTTGGGTAAATGTTTAGATTTTCTATTCTTTTCCACTGGTCTGTGGGTCTGTTCTGGTGCCAGTACCAAATTGTCTTAATTACTGTGGCTTTGTAGTAGAGCTTGAAGTCAGGGAGCGTAATTCCTCCTGTTTTATTCCTCCTTCTCAGGATTGCTTTGGCTCTTCAGGGTCTTTTGTGGTTCCATATGAATTTTAGAACTATTTGTTCCAGTTCATTGAAGAATGCTATTGGTACTTTGATAGGGATTGCGTTGAATCTGTAGATTGCTTTAGGTAGTATAGCCATTTTGACAATATTTATTTTTCCTAGCCAAGAGCATGGGATGAATTTCCATTTGTTAATGTCTTTAATTTCTCTTTGGAGTGTCTTGTAGTTTTCAGGGTATAGGTCTTTCACTTCCTTCATTAGGTTTATACCTAGGTATTTTATTCCTTTGGGTGTAATTGGGAATGGAATTGTCTTCCCGATTTCTCTTTCTGTTAGCTCATCATGAGTGCATAGGAAAGCAACAGATTTCTGTGTATTGATTTTGTATCCTGCAACTTTGCTGAATTCAGATATTAGTTCTAGTAGTTTTAGAGTGGAGACTTTAGGGTTTTTTATGTATGATATCATGTCACCTGCAAAGAGTTACAATTTGACTTCTTCTTTACCAATCTGGATGCCTTGTATTTCTTTGTTTTGTCTGATTGCCATGGCTAGGACCTCCAGTACTATGTTGAATAACAGTGGAGATAGTGGGCATCCCTGTCTTGTTCCTGATCTTAAATGAAAAGCTTTCAGCTTCTCGCTGTTAAGTATGATGTTAGGTGTGGGTTTGTCATATATGGCCTTCATGATGTTGAGGTACTTGCTCTCTATACCCATTTTGTTGAGAGTTTTTATCATGAATGGATGCTGAATTTTGTCAAATGCTTTTTCAGCATCTATAGAGATGCAGAGATGATCATGTGGTTTTTGTTCTTCTTTTTGTTGATGTGGTGGATGATGTTGATGGATTTTCGAATGTTGTACCATCCTTTCATCCCTGAGATGAATCCCATTTCATCATGGTGTATGATCCTCTTGATGTATTTTTGAATTCGGTGTGCTAATATTTTGTTGAGTATTTTTGCATCTATGTTCATCAGAGATATTGGTCTGTAATTTTCTTTTTTGGTTAGGTCTTTGCAGGTGTTGGTGTTAGAGTGATGCTGCCTTCATAGAATGAATTTGGAAGTAGTCCCTCCTCTTCTATTTTTTGCAAAACTTTAAGGAGAATGGGTATTATTTCTTCTCTATACGTCTGGTAAAATTCAGAGGTGAATCCATCAGGTCCGGGAGTTTTGTTCTTGGGTAGTTTTTTGATTACCGATTCAATTTCTTTGCCGGTGATTGGTCTGTTTAGGTTTTCTGTTTCTTGCTTGGTCAGTCTTGGAAGGCTGTATTTTTTAAAGAAGTTATCCATTTCTTCTCGATTTTCCACCTTGTTAGTATATAGATTTTCATAGTATTCTCTTATAATTCTTTGTATATCTGTGGGGCCTGTAGTGATTTTTCCTTTCTCATTTCTGATTCTGTTTATGTGTGTAGATTCTCTTTTTCTCTTAATAAGTCTGGCTAGGGGTTTATCTATTTTTTATTTTTTCAAAGATCCAGCTTTTGGTTTCACTGATTTTTTTCTATTCTTTTACTCTTCTCAATTTTATTTATTTCTTCTCTGATCTTTATTATGTCCTTCCTTTTGGTGACATTGGACTTCATTTGTTCTTCTTTTTCCAATATCAATAATTATTACTTTAGACTATTCATTTGGGATTGTTCTTCCTTCTTTAAATAGGCCTGGAATGGAATATACTTTCCTCTTAGAACTGACTTTGCTGCGTCCCACAGAAGTTGCAGCTTTGTGTTATTGTTTTCATTTGTCTCCATGTATTGTTTGATTTCTGTTTTAATTTGGTCACTTATCCATTGATTATTTAGGAACATGCTGTTAAGTCTCCATAGATTTGTGAGCCTTTTTGTTTTCTTTTGTACAATTTATTTCTAGCTTTATACCTTTGTTATCTGAGAAGTTGGTTTGTAGAATTTCAATATTTTTGAATTTACTGAGGTTCTTTTTGTGGCCTAGTATGTGCTGTATTCTGGAAAATGTTCCATGTGCAATTGAGAAGAATGTGTATCCTGCTGCTTTTGGGTGTAGAGTTCTGTAGATATCTGTTAGGTCCATCTGTTCTAGTGTGCTGTTCAGTGCTTCTGTGTCTTTACTTGTTTTCTGTCTGGTTGATCTGTCCTTTAGAGTGAGTGGTGTGTTGAAGTCTCCTAAAATGACTGCATTGCTTTCTATTTCCTCCTTTAATTCTGTTAGTATTTGTTTCACATATGTTGGCACTCCTGTTTTGGGTGCATATATATTTAAATTGGTTGTATCCTCTTGTTGGACTGACCCCTTTATCATTGTGTAATGTCCTTCTTTATCTCTTGCTACTTTCTTCCTTTTGAAGTCTATTTTGTCTAATACAAGCACTGCAACACCTGCTTTTTTCTCTTTGTTGTTTCCATGAAATATCTTTCTCCTTCCCTTCACTTTTAGTCTGTGTATATCTTTTGTTTGAGGTGAGTCTCTTTTAAGCAGCATATAGAGGGGTCTTGTTTTTTTATCCATTCTATTACTCTGTGTCTTTCAATTGGTGCATTCAGTCCATTTACATTTAGGGTGATTATCGATAGATATGTAGTTACTGCCATTGCTAGCTTTAGATTCATGGTTACCAAAGGTTCAAGGGTAGCTACTTTACTATCTAACAGTCTAACTTAACTTTCTTGTTAAGTTATTGTAAACACAGTCTGATGTTTCTTTATTTCTCTCCCTTCTTATTCTTCCTCCTCCATTATTTATATACTAGGTGTTTTATTCTGTATTCTTTTATGTTTCCTTTGACTGTTTTTGTGGATAGTTGATTTTACTTTTTGCCTTTAGTTAGTATTTGGATGGTCTGCTTTCTTTGCTATGATTTTAATTTCTCTGGTGACACCTTTTTAGCCTTAGGAGTGCTTCCGTCTAGAGCATTCCCTTTAAGATATCCTGTAGAGGTGCTTTATGGGAGGCAAACTCCCTCAGCTTTAGCTTATTTGGCAATTGTTTAATCCCTTACTCAAATTGAAATGACAATTGTGCTGGATACAGTAATCTTGGTTCAAGGCCCTTCTGTTTCATTACATTAAATATGTCATGCCATTCTTTTCTGGCCTGTAAGTTTTCTGTTGAGAATTCTGATGATAGTCTGATGGGTTTTCCTTTGTAGGTGATCTTTTTCTTCTCTCTAGCTGCCTTTAATACTCTTTCCTTATCTTTGATCTTTGCCATTTTAATTATTATGTGTCTTGGTGCTGTCTTCCTTGGGTCCCTTGTGTTGGGATATCTGTGGGCTTCTGTGGTCTGTGAAACTATTTCCTTCCCCAGCTTGTGGTAGTGTTCAGCAACTATTTCTTCAAAGACACTTTCTATCCCTTTTTCTCTCTCTTCTTCTTCTGGTACTCTTATAATGCAAATATTTTTCTGTTTGGATTGGTCACACAGTTCTCTTAATATTCTTTCATTTCTATAGATCCTTTTATCTCTCTCTGCCTCAGCTTCTCTGTATTCCTGTTCTCTGATTTCTATTACATTAACAGTGTCCTGCACCTTGTCCGGTTTGCTCCTAAGCCCGTCATTCGCTTGTCTGATTACTGCATTATCTTTCCTCACTTCCTCCCTCAGCTCTTGCATATTTCTCTGTAGATCCATCAGCATTGTTATGACTTTTATTCTGAATTATTTTTCAGGAAGATTGTATAAGTCTTTCACACCAGGCCCCTTCTCTGGGGTTGTCTGGCTAAGCTTTGTCTGGACCGTATTCCTCTCTCTTTTCATGGCGATAGAAGTGGTCCCTGGTAGTCGCTACGTGTGCCAGCTGGGAGAACAAAGTCACTTCCTGCTTGTTGTTCTTGCCCTTCTCATGGGCCTGAGCTGTTTTCCAGCACACTGGGAAGCAGTCTCTGGGATAATCCCCTAAGCTGCCTGTGTGCAGTCCACCTTAGCTTAGCCTTTAGCTCTGCGGGGGTTCGTAGTATCATTGGGTGCATTGTGGTCCCCTTGGTACCTTCTGAACCTGGTTCTGGGGCTCTTCCCACTTAGCTGCGTGCCAGCCAAGAAGTGATTCTGTGAGCATGCTGTGGGCGGCGCTGCTCCTCTGCTGCTGCGGTGGCTCTGTCGAACTCTTTGGGGCTCTGGTCAGGCACAGGGGAATGAATGGCAGGGTGCTGATCTCTGTGGGAAGCCTTGGCATGGGTGCTTTGCCCGGCCTTTGGCCAGGGCGTCCGAAATTCCTCAATACTCCCAGCCTCCTGGGCTGAGTGCACTGGGACGATTTTGTTCCGCTGTTGGGCCTTTGTCCCTTTAAGATAAAAAGCGTGCTTTTCTTTTGTCCTGGGGAGCCAGCTGAGGGGACCCGCTTGCCATCTCTGTCTCAGATCCTGCACTTCTGTTTTTCTATCTCCAATACACCACGCGATGTATGTCCGTGCTCCTGGCACAGATCACCAGGGCTGGTGATTTGGCAGGCCTTCCGCTCCCTCCCTGCTCTGAATCCTCTCCTCCTCCCAGTGCACTGGGGTGGGGGAGTCTTCGGGTCCCCCTGGTCATGGCTCCTTATCTTACCCACTTCATGAGGCACTGAGTTCTTGCAGATGTAGCTGTAGCCTGGCTATTGTATTGTATCTTCTGGTCTCTCTTTTAGGAATACTTGTATTTGTTGTATTTTCATAAATATATATGGTTTTGGGAGGAGATTTCCTCTGCCCTGCTCATGGTGCCATCTTCCCAGGTGGCTGTTAATCTTATGGAGGATCTGTTGTACATGTTTAGTCACTTCTCTCTTGATGCTTTTTTTTTTTTTGGTTCTTGACACTTTGAATAGAATGTATCTCAATGTGGATCTGTAAGTTTATCCCACTTGGAGTTGGTTGAGTTTCTTGGATGTATAGATTCATGTCTTTCCTCAGATTTGTGAACTTTATCATCATTATTTTTTTGAATATTCTTTCTGCCCCCTTTGTTTCTCCTCTCCTAGGAATCCTGTTTTGTGCATATTAATATTGTTGATGTTATCCCACAGGTCTCTTAGGCTCTATTCATTTTTCTTCATTCTTTTCTTTTTCTATTCTCCACACTATCAGATAATATCAATTGATCTAACATCAAGTTCATCGATTCTTCTGCCTGCTTAAATCTGCTATTGATCCCTCTAGTAAAATTTTCATTTGAAAGATTATACTTTTCTGCACCAGAATTTCTATTTGGTTCCTTTTTTTATGAATTCTTTCTCTATTGATATTCTCTATTTGTTTAGATATCATTCTCCCAGTTTCCTTTGGTTCTTTGTTTATTTATCTCTTTGAGATAATATTGTTTAATATTGATAATACTGATAATCTTAGAGATCACCTGAGCCAGGATTTGGGGATTTTCTGTTTGTTTGTTTTCTTCTTTCTTCAAATTAAAGTACAACTCTTTTTATTAAAAAGTAGTGATGATGGTTGACAGTGGGAGGCTCTGGTCTCAACCCTGGCCTGGAAAAATGCCTTAGAATTCTTAGGGCAGTGTTGTCCAACTTTCAGTCCTACCCAGAGAACCTATACAATTTTTACCATTAGCATATTTGCCAGCCAATGTGCTAATATTTGTTTAATATTGAATTTCTATTTGGTTCCTTTTTTTAATAAATTGTCTCTGTATTGATATTCTCTTTTTGTTTAGACATCGTTCTCCTGTTTTTTTTAATCTCTTTGAGTATATTAAGACCATAAATTCAAACAAATGCCTTGGCTTCTTTATGGAAAATTTCTACTAATTTCTTTTTCCTGTGAACAGATCATATTTTCTTGTTTCTTTGCATGTCTTATGATTATTTCTTGAAAACTGGACATTTTGAATATTGTAATGTGACAACTCTGGGAATAAGAATCTCCCTTCTCCCTAACTTTTGTTTCTGTTGCCTATTGTGGGTTGCCATTTGCTTATTTAGTGATTTTTCTAAACTGTCTGAAGTCTCTATTTGTTGTGTGTGGCCACAGTGTTATCTTAATGGTCAGCCGGCATTTTGACAGCATTATCTTAAATGCCTAGAACCAAGAAATACAAAAAAGAAAAAAATTATGTTCTCCAAAATCTCTGCCTATTGGATTTGTGTTGGGACACTCCTTCAGTGCTTAGCCAGGTCATTTACAACTCTGCTTTAGTTTTCACTTCCTACATGTGTCAAACCTGAAGAACAACCGGAGATGAAAACTTAGGGTCTTCTCAGGCCTTTTCAAGCATGTGCCCTGCCATGATTATATGCATGGATTTCCTCATTCCCCATTATACAAAGAAGCTTTTAAAAGCCCTTATTCCCATACACATTTCCTGCCCATCCCCTTCCTTCCCAGGCTCCTAGGTCTGTCTATTATTTGTCTCAAGTGTTGTCTCTTGCCCAGGCTGCTTTGGCCAATACCTATGTCTTTAAATGTTTTTGGAAATAGCCTCCCTGGAAGCCAACTGAGCCCTATGAACACTCTGTGTCAAGAAAAACAAAGAGAAACCTTTGTGCTAGTTCTTGAGGGAGCCTCCAGGCAGGTTAGACCCATAACACAATTCTTTAAGAATAAGGCCCATGTTATTCGCACTGCACTGGCACCTTGTACTAGTTGAGCCAACTACTGTCTTCACAGCTGCTGCTTATTTGGGGTATGGGGAATGGTAAATGAATGAATTGAAACACCACAGCAATCTCTTACCACAAAGCAATATCTTTCTTCACCAATTTATGTTGTTTAACTCCCCTTGTTGTAAGTTTCTAATTAGATTCTAGAGTTTATCCAAAGCTGATTCTGACAGTTTTTATAGCATATTATTTGCTTTTCAGAAGGGTTGTATACCTGGAGTTCCCTACTCCATCATTTTTAATGAGAAATATACCCTAATTTTTAAAACACCATGCTTGTGGCAAAATATTTATGAGTGCTACATGCAGTTGGAGGGCTAAAGTGGCTCCAGAATTTCCAAATAGGCATTTTTTAAGGGTGGCAGAGGGGACTGGGTAGAGGAGGCAACTATGGAAAGCTTATTGCTTATACTTTTTCAAGCTGTGCAACTATGGCAACTTTTTCAAGCTGTGCTTGCCAAGATCATTGCATAAACTTGAGAAAGCAATAGTTGTCTATATCATGGATGTGTTAGAACTGGTGGAAATTATAGGGCAAGTTGTTCAATCCCTCCTAGGCCCCTCTTGGTGCTGCTGAAGTAACAAGTGGTTCTTTGACTGGGAAGCTGCTTCTGAGACTATATGTCAGGATGCGAAGAGGATCCTGGTCAACTATCAATAGTTAGTTCTGGAGAGGACTTGGGAGTCAAGAAAACCAGTTTGAATTTTGGGTTGGTCCAGGATTTATTGAGCCATTTCTTATCACTATGCTCTTGGGCTGAAGTAGGTATATAACCTGATCAGATGCAAAGACCAGAGGTATAAAGACTTCTCATGTTCATTCCCCCACAGCCATCACCACCCAAATCCACAGTCTCTGAAGCTTGTTGAGGACCACAGTGTTGTGGAACTGGCTGCTCTGAATGGATGCCAATCCAGGACAAAAGGAACTCTCTCTCTGTAAGTGTTAATGCCTGTCGCCACCAGGGGGCAGCTGGACTTTGGAGACAACTGCTGCCCCCGTGAGACTAACGCTGAATGGCAGTTCCAAATTTTCTTCCTGTAACTTTGCCCTGGAGCCTGAAGTGCACTGCAAGGAAGTGGGCAACTTTTCAAATCACCTTAGACATAGTCATCAAGTTATCTCTCAGACCAGAACATCCAGGTCTGGCTGTTGTGATTTAGTCTTGGAGTGTCAGCACTGGGGGATTCTTAGAGATTACCTGGGCCAGGATTTGGGGGTGTTCTATTTGTTTGTTTTCTTCTTTCCTTAAGTTAAAAGTACAACTCTTTTGGTTAAAAGGTAGTGATGATGGTTGACAGTGGGAGGCCCTGGGCTCAACCCTGGCCTGGAAAGAGGCCTTAGAATTCTAGGGCAGTGTTGTCCAACTTTCAGTCCTACCCAGAG